>MKYW01000117.1:0-53124 GCA_015776835.1 Aphidius ervi | reverse complement strand
TTTTTTCGATTTTGTTTCAGCCACAAGAAATTATTTTTAGCTGGAAAAATAATATTTCATTCAGTGACAAAAAATGGCACAAAATAATGATGGACCATCAAGTAAGAATAACTAAAAAATATTATATTAAATTTATAATTCCTAAACATTGTTTAAATGATTTAATTTAAATTTTTTAATTTTCTTTTTAGATAAAAAAAGAAAGCTGAACAATGATGAGATCAAAAGTGTTTGTGATCTACTAAGCATTCGTGTTGGAAAACTAAATATTGGTAAAAATCAAAAAATTACACTATTAGTTGATAACATGAAAATGGATGCAATGAACATTACTCAAGATGAATATAGACACTTAGATGAATCTTATTTTTCTCGATATACGGAAAACATTATTGACATGGATTGTTGTAAATACAAACAAACAAAAAATTTTGACATTGATCTGGATATTGAGACAATACTCAAGACAATAAATATCAAAGGAAATATTAATCAGTATACATTAAATTATTACAAAACTGGTGATTTTAAAGCTTCACATCATCATGGATATCGTCAAGGATTAAAAGGTACATTGATTCTGTTATTACCATCAGAATGTGTTGGTGGTGACTTTTGTTTTGATGATTACAATGTTGAAAAAGATATGGATAAATCAACATTAAGATTTATTTATTTTAATGATGGAATGGAACACTCAGTTACCAAAGTTTCAAGTGGCAATCGTTTATCATTGGTTTACAATGTTTATGATCCTAATCATCAACGAAAAAATGTTATTGGATCCTATAACACTGTTATTTATTTCCCTGATGAATATTACAAAAAACTATTGGATTATACAATTAACTATTGTAAGGGAAAAAAAAATATATTACTTGGATATTATGAACATCGTGATGCTGCATTTAATGAACGTTTACGTAAAGATATTAAAGCTAAATATAGAGTTATTAAAGTAGCAGTTGAAGAAGATTCTTCAATAAGTCAAGTTACAACAGTATATGCACTAAAAGATGACTTATACGACGATGATAAATTTTCTTTAGCTGAACGAGGAGGTAGAAAAAAAGATTTTAGTGACCTTGTTGATGAGGAGTTTGAGGTTCGACACCGATTATTTACCAAACACTGTGCTTTAAAGTATAAGAAAATCGATTTAACCATTGAATATGGATACAGGAAAGGATGGCCGATTGAAAAAGATTACTCAGTTGACATCTACACTGCTTATTTGATTAATCCAAACAGTGATTACTATAGTTCTGATGACGATGATACAGATTAAAAAAAAGACAGTGATTCATAAAAGAAAGGTTGCATTGATGATTATGTAATTTAACTATTCATTTACTGACCTTGAAACATTATAACTTTTTTCTTTTTTAAATAATCAAGAAAACAAAATCTTTTTCTTTCAAATATTTCAACTCAACTATATGCATCTGTAATTTTTCTTGAGTTTTGTGCTTTTTCCCTGTTTTACTTTTGTTGATTACAGTATTTACTCGTTATCTTGTTGTCTTTTTAATTTATTTTTCTGTCAATTCTTTTTTCATTATACACATGTATAACTGTACTACTTCCAACAACAAAAAAAACACAAGTAGTATTGAAGTAAATAAAGCTTTACAAGTTAAAAAAAATCTAAAAAATAATAATAAATATAAAATGACAAAATATTTTACATATAAATTAAAAAAAAAAACACAAATTTTCATGTTTAAAAAAATATTAAAAAAGTAATTATTTAAATAAAAAAATTAACAAATTTTCATAGAATTTTATTTCCTGATAACTTTAAAAAATATTAATTAATTTTTCTTTTCAGATTAGTTCAAATAATTATTTGTTGATAATGGTATACTAGTAGATACAATATTTTATTTAAATATTTATAAATTTCTTGGTGTATATATATCATTTGAATACGAAACATTGTTAAATACAGTACACTTGATGTAACAACGTATCAAGGATACTACTCGTCTTGTAGAATGACAATAAATTACCATTGTCAATGAACAAAGAATCAACATTATTTTATCAAAATGAATTGAACTATTTAACTGCCGACACTGATCAAGTTGATGGTAACATGATTGGTGGTAATATTATACTCGATGATATTGATGTTAAAAAAAAAAATAAAATACTTCCAACATATGAAAGTTCGTAAGGAAAAAGAGCCACGGTAGACATCCATTATTATTTTTTTAGTTCCAAAAATATCAGAAATATATTATATATATTATAAGAGCCAGAAAATTGTTGAAAATCATATTGAAATGTAAACATTGAGTGGTCAGATTGAAATACAAGTAAGTACATTGTTGATTTTATAAAGATTTTATGGCTTTATTATTAATAAATTTGACAAGTAATATTATTTTCAATTTAAAAATGAACTATAGCAATGAGTAAATTTTTATATTTTTAGATAAAAAATAAATAATAACTTACTTATCCTTGTATAAAATAAAATAAATTTTATTATCAAATGATACTAAAATCAGTAGCAAAATAAGCTATATTTCTCACAATAATTCCAATAACGTTATCGATAATAATATCAATATGATATTAGTAATAATAACAATGGTATTAATCATATTAACAATAATCACAATAATATTATCGATTTATAATAATATCAGTGATATTAATAATGTTAATAATAATATTGATATCAATGATAATAATATTAGTAATATCGATATAATATTCATAATAATAAAAAGAATTAAAATAATACAGACAATAATATTTATATATAAATATTAATATTTATTCGTATTTATATTTCAAATATTATTTTTTTAAATGTTATTGTCAATATAATTAACAACTTGAATATTATTTTTAATTAAAGTGTATGATGGTGTGGGAAATTTACGATTGTCTTGATTACCTTCATCATCATCGCCCTCAAATTCAGTGTTATGGGTATTTTTGTATGCGCTGTTTATGTCTTTAAAACGTATTCAAAGATTTGCTGGCAAGTAATATTTTGAAAAAGGTGCAGATGAAGGTTCAGGTAGTGTTGAAGATGATTTAGATGTTGGTTCTGGTATTAGCACAAGTATTGTTTAACCAATTGATCGATCAGGTGTAACTGAAACATCATCAGATAGTCCAGAAACATCAGATTTTCCAGACACATCACCATTACAAAAACCAACAGAATCATTATTTTAAACAATACCAAGTTTGTTTGATTTATTTGGAACATCTATATCGAGAACCAAAAAAAAGGAGAAGTAATTACAAACAAAAAAATTAGAACATGAGGACTTGAAGCAAAAAAAAAATGTAAACCTTTAAAATTTTCAGCGAGTGATGGCTGGTTAACAATGCTTAAAAAAAAATATGGAATTACTGGTAAACCAGATAATCTAAAGATTAATTGTAACTTGCAAAAAAAAAAAATCGTCTTCATCAAACATTCACGTTCCCTTTGAACTAAAAGTTAAAGTTGTTAATATTGCATATGAAAAACCACAATAGAGTTTAAAAAGACTAAGAGAAGAGTGATTGTAATAATTTTGAAATGATCCGTCAACTCTACAATTGGAAGAAAGTTGTTTAAAATTTCAACAAGACAAGAGCCACTAGTCTTTTCATTAAAAAATTTAGTTCTACTTCAGTAAAATATTGAATATGATGATGATAGAAATACAAGTTCAAGTGAAGACGGTGGCAAACGCGAGCAAAATTGAAGCTGCTGATGTTAGAATTACTTACTAATTATTTTTACTGGCTGGATCAATCATTATCAAGTTGTTATGTTATGTTAATGATCGTTGATCAATCATTGGACTTCATTGCAACAAAAGTAACAAATTCTATTCATTTTATTTAGAAAACACTTTCATGAATAAAAGTTTAACTAATTATTATTATTTTGTTAATTATAATTATATTATCATATAATTTTTCAAAACAATCGTTTTGAATATTTAATTTTTATATGTATTCTGCATGCAATTCATGCATTAATTATTATACCCTTATCGATTATAATAACACATTCAATAAAAATAAAATATATAAAGTTATTGAAGATAATAACAATTAATATTAATAAAAACTTGAATTTTATTTTTAATTAAAGTATTGTGGTGTTTGACATTCACGATTTTTTTGATTGGCATCATCATCATCGTCATCGTCATCGTCGTTGTGTCTCTAGTATTAAAAATATTTATTAAATTTGAGAAGCGATAAATATATCTGTTTTTTATAATAAAAATTTAAATAATTCAACTGTACCAAAATATGTTAATAATTTTTTTATTACAGTTATGTGATGTAGCATAAATATTAAAATATAATTGTCTGAAAAATAAAATAAACTTACTTCATGTGAAAATAAAAATATGAACGAAAATAATCTAATTTTTCAAATGATAGAATGGACAATTGGTGTAGTCAAATAAAAATGCCTCAATAATTATTATATCTCTATTCGTGGTTTCCATGAAAACTGTCGCGACACCCTTTGGCTGATTTCTCCTTATTATTTCCGTATGTTTTATTTATTAAAAATCTGTCAGGTATAAAACACCAATAAAAACATTGTAAACATTGCGAATGAAACAATAAAAAACTACATAACTTAAAAAAACAAGTTTGAAATACATTCATTAATATAATGGAACAATTTAATAAACATCAGTTTAAGGAAATTGATCAACAATTGTTTACTGACTCATTTAATGTTTGTTGGGAACTTTTAAAAAAAAAAGAATATTATGTCAGTGAACGAGAGACTAATATATTTTCAAGGTTGTCATTAAATTATGGTCAAGACATGTATGATGCCATGATGATAATTATGAACAACATTATGAAATCCAATAAAGACAAAAATGCAGTTGAAAAATCAAAAGTTGAATCAATAAAAAGTGTAACAGCAGAAGCCACTTGTCACTCAGGTTATGATGATAATTATGATCAATTGGATCAACAACAACAACAAGTTGACAAAGTTCACAGTCAAGACAAGATAATATCAAAAAAAAGAAAAATATCTGTTGATAAAGTTCATTCCAAGAAGATATTCAAAGAAGGTATATATTAAATGTCTTTTTTTATTAAATTGTATCTTGATTTAATCTATTTTATTTTTCAGATAACAACAAAAATAACTGTGATGATTCAAGTAATTCTAGAAATATACAAATTGTTTCTTCAAATGAAAACTCAATTGAAAAATTACATATGATTGATTTTATTAAAAAGGAAGAAGAATTATATACAGAAGAAAGTATAACCATTAAAGATGAGCCAACTCCAGATGATTTAATTGATGTTGATAAAATAAATAACTTTTACGAACATTCAATGGGACGAGTAATAAAGTCAAATGAAATTTCCAATTTAGTTAATGGTGGTAATCAAAGTTGCTCAAATAAAGTCATTGAGAATGGTGATCATCAAAAAAACACAAGAATTAGTACTGGGTTACTTGCTCGTAAAAAATATAGTGTTTATACAGAAGAAGATGATGAACTAAGCTCTACCGCAGACGAAAATCATCTCGATGCTGGTGATGATGATTATGATGATGATGATAATGATGATAATAATAACCTAAATCAAAATGAAAGTCTTGAAGATAAAATTAAAGTAACTGATGACATTTCTTTTAAAGAAAGAGCACGTGTAATTAAATTGGCATTAGAAAATCCAACTTGGTCATTCCATATGCTAAGAAAACACAGTGAATGTAAAATTATTAGAAAACGCTGTCAACTTGAACGGTGGAAAAAACAGATTGAACAAGGAGGATCTCCTCGTGAAAAAAATAACTTTGTAAATGACTGGGTTATAAATAAGTGCATTGAGAACCAAAAAAAAGGAGAAATAATTACAAATAAAAAAATTAGAACATGGGCACTTGAAGCAAAAAAAATATGTAAACCTATGAAATTTTCAGCAAGTGATAGCTGGTTAAGATTTCTAAAAAAAAATCACGAAATTACTGGTAAACCAAATAATCTAAAAATCAATTGTAACTTGCAAAAAAAAAAGTCATTTTCATACTCAAGAGTTTTCGTTCCCCATTCAATAAAAGTTAAAATTGTTAATCTTGCAAATGAAAATCGACATTGGAGTTTGGAAATGTTAAGAAAACAAAGTGGTTGTAATAATCTTGAAAACATTTGGCAACTTAACAATTGGAAACAGGATGTTAGAAATTTCAATAAGAAAAGGGCCGCTAATCTTTCTACTGAAAAAAATTGAAAATTTAAAAATTCAATTCTATTCCAGTAACATATAAAGATGATGAAGATGAAATTCAAGTTTAAGTGGAAACAGAGGGGAAAAAGGTGAAATTTGAAGATTAAATAGTTGATAATGTTGGAAAATTAATTACTCACTAAGTATTTCTACTGGCTGGATCAATCATAATCAAGTTATTTTTTATTTTTTTGTCAATTATCGTCGATCAATCATTTGATTTCATCACAACAAAAGTAAGGAATTTTAGTTATTTAATTTTTGAGATACTTCCATAAATGAATGTTCAACTAATTATTATTAATAAATTTATATAATTTTTTAAAACAATCGTCTTGAGTATTCAATTTTCATATGTATTTTTCAATATGCATTAATTATTATACCCTTATCAAGTATTAATAACACATTTAATTAAAATAAAATATATAAAGTTTTTGAAGATAATAAGTTATTATTATTCATTATTATTATTATATATTATTATTAATAAGTTATTAATAATATAATATATAATTATTATTAATAACAATTAATATAATTAACAACTTGGATATTATTTTTAATTTAAGTATTGTGGTGTTGGACATATACGATTTTCTTGATTGTCATCATCATCATCGTCATCTTCAGTCACAGTAAATTTAAAACACAATAATCTTATTAAAATTGAGATATGATGAATATATCATTGTTTTTTATGAAAAAAAATGTCAATAATGCAACTGTATCAAAATATGTCAATTAATCTTTTATTACAGTTATGTGATTTAGCATAAATATTGAAAAATTATTGTCTGCGTAAATGTAAAAAAATTTTCTTGTATGTAAAAATAAAAATATAAAAAAAAATAATTTAATTTTTTAAATAATTAAATATACAGTTGTTGTAGTCAAATAAAAATGCCTAATTATATCTCTATTCGTGGTTTCCATGAAAACTGTCGTGACACCCTTTGGCTGATTTCCCCTAATTAGTTCCATGCAGTTCAATGTGTTCCAATGTGCTCCATTATTAAAAATCTTTCAAGTATAAAACAACAATAAAAACATTGTAAATATTGCAAATACAACAATCAAAAACTATATATAAGCTAAAAAAACAAGTTTAAAATATTTTCATTACTAAGATGGAACAATTTGATAAACATCAGCTTGAAGAAACTGATCAACAGCTGTTTACTGACTCATTCAATTTTTGTTGTGAACTTTTAAAAAAAAAAGAATATTATCTTGGTGAACGTGAGACCAATATATTTTCAAGGATGTCATTAAATTATGTTCATGACATGTATGACGCCATAATGATAATTATGGACAAAATTAAAAAATTCAATGAACACAAAGTTGCAGTTGAAAAAACCTAAAATTGGTTATGATAATTATGATCAATCAAATCAACAACAACAACAAAACAAGTTGACAAAGTAAACATTGACATCAACAACAGTCAGGAAAAGATGATATCAAAAAAAAAGAAAAATACCAGTTGATGAAATTCATTCCAAGAAGGGGTTCAAAGCAGGTATATTCTAAATGTTTTTAAGATTTTAATTCAATTGTCATTTGATTCAATTTCTTTTATTTTTCAGATAACAAAAAAAATAACTGTGATGATTCAAGTAATGTTAAAAATATACAAATTACTTCTTCAAATGAAAACTCAATTGAAAAATTACATATGATTGATTTTATTGAAAAGAAAGAACAATTATTTACAGAAAAAAATATAACTATTAAAGATGAAATGTTGCCAGTTACAGATGATTCAATTGATGTTGATAAACTAAATAACTTGGACAATCACTCAATTGGACTAGAAATAAAGTCAAATGAAATTTCCAATTTTTTTGAAGATAATAATTAAAGTTGCTCCAATAAAGTCATTGAAAATGTTGAACATCAAAAAAAAAACAATCATTCGTACTGGTTCACTTGCTTCAATTGATGTTGATAAAATAAAAAACTCTCACGATCATTCAATTGGACTAAAAATAAAGTCCAATGAAATTTCTTATTCTATTGAATCAGTTTTTTTTGAAGATAATAATCAAAGTTGCTTGAATGAAGCCATTAAAAATGTTGATCATCCAAAAACCACAAGAATCAGTACTGGTTCACTCGCTCCAAAAAAATATAGTTGTTGGGAAGAAGATAATGATAAACTAAGCTCTACCACAGACAAAAATTATCTTGATGATGATTATAATGATGTTGATGTAGATGATGATGATGATATGAATAACCTAAATGAAAATAAAAATCTTAAAAATAAAATCAAAATAGTTGATGACATTTCTTTCGAAGAGAAAACCCTTGTAGTTAAATTGGCGATGAAAAATCCAACTTGGTCATTCCGTATGCTGAGAAAACACAGTGGATGTAAAATTATTAGACAACGTCTTCAAGTTGAAGCGTGGAAAAAACAGATTGAACAAGGAGGATCTTTTCGTGAAAAAATGAATTCTACTGGGTTATAAATAAGTGCATTGAGAACCAAAAAAAAGGAGAAATAATTACAAATAAAAAAATTAAAACATGGAGACTTGAAGCCAAAAAAATATTTAAACCTATAAAGATTTTACCAACTAATGGCTGGTTAACAATGTTTAAAAAAAAAACATGAAATTACTGGTGAGCCATATAATCTAAAAATTAATTGTAATTCTCAAAGAAAGAAATCATTTACTTTTTCGAAAATTTTTGTTCCCCATGAAATAAAAGCCAAAGTTGTTAATCTTGCAAATGAAAATCCGCATTGGAGTTTGAAAATGCTAAGAGAACAAAGCGGTTCTAATAATCTTGAAACTATGAGTCAACTTTACCGTTGGAAGAAAGTTGTTAAAAATTTAAATAAGAAAAGGGCTATCTTTCCACTGAAAAAATTTAATTCTACTTCAGTACAATACGAATATAATATCATATGATAAAGATAAAAATACAAGTTCAAGTGGAGACAAAGGAATTGAGGACAAATTTAAAGAATAAATAGCTGACAATGTTGGGAAATTAATTACTCACCAATTATTTTTACTGGTTGATAATGATCGTTGAGCAATTATTGGATTACATCACAACAAAAGTAACAAATTCTAGTTACCTAATTTCAAAGATACTATTATAAATAAATTTTTAAGTAATTATTATCAATAAATTCATTTATAATTATTGAAACAATCGTCTTGAATATTTGATTTTCACTTTATTCTTCTATATCAATTATTTATTATACTCTTATTTATTATTAACAGCACATTTAATTAAAATAAAATATATAAACTTTTTGAAAATATCAAGTTATTATTATTAATAACAATTGATATAATTAACAATTTGGATATTATTTTCAATTAAAGTATGGTGGTCGTCATATGACATCGACGAGTGTTAATAATGAATTTATATGTATCAAAGTTTAGAATGAAAATTTTTTTGTTTTTTTTAAATATATTATATCATTGATCATAAAAACTGAGTTGAAATAAAACTCTTGTGCTGAGTATAAAAAAATGCAACAAATCAATTGAGTTAATAATAACTTTTAATTGTTAATTTGTTTGTTTTTTTTTTTTTTCTTTTAACAATATATATCAGTGTATAAATAATAATTATATTATCTATGTACACATGCCGCATTCGTAATTAATGAATTTAATAATTTATTTGTTCTAAGCGATAATTCTTCTCAATTACAAAATATACTATTCTCTTCTGCTGTTGAAAGAGAATAAAATTTCCCAGAAAACTTATATACATATATATTATAATAAAAAAATATATATATATTACCAATATTTATGAAGAAAATTAATTCAAATAATACATTACCAATAATTATAAACTTTTTCATTTTTAAATTGAAAATAAAATGACTTGTCAGATTTATTAATAATAAAGCAATAGAATATAAAATATTACAACAATATATATTTCAATCTGACTACTCAACGATTACATTTCAGTATGATTTCCAACAATTCACAGGTTCTTATAACAATAATTTGGCACCATTATCAAAAAATATCTCGAGTCTTATCGACATTTTAAATTATCGTCTCCAAATATAGCCTCCCATAATAATTTTTTTTTCTTCTAATTAAAAAAAATTAATTTACATTTATCAACGAATGAAATGAGTACATCTATTTATTATGTTATGATTTCAAACTATAATTCACGTGTATTCATTTTCAAGTTAATTTATATGACCTCCTGGCTGGTTTTTTTGTCCAACATTACAGTTAACTAAGGTTTAAACTCGAGTTAACTAACTAAGGATTTGGTTACCGAATGCGTTTTTTATATGGTTTAGTATTGAAAATATCAATCGATAAGTAGTTAATCCTTAGTTATATAGTTAAAGTTAGTTAATGTTGGACGAAAAAACCGGCCCTAAAAGTTTGTAATTTAGTTTAAATTAAATAATTTGTTGAGCTCCATAATCCACATTTGAATATGGTTACAACAATATTATATAGAGGTCACTAGTCTTCTTGGTCTTTTTTTTTTGTTTTTTATTATTTTTGGCGCTAAAAAAAGACAAACGATAAACAGACTCTCTTCCACTGTTCACACTTCTTAACAATACACAACCAACAGGAGAAAAAAAAATGTAAGCTAACAATTTAAGTTTTAATAAAAAGATTTAATTAATGCTTATAATTTATTGAAAGTACTTGATGTAATATTTATAATTTTAATTAATTAAAGAATATTAATTTTTATTATTTTGAGAAGTATTGGCAAATGTCTGTTGAGGTTAGAAAAATTGACCAATTATTTTTTTGTTTGTTAAAATAATTTTGTAGATAATAATAATAATAATAGTAATAATAATAATAATAATAATAAATCAATTTCATACGAGATAGAAGATGTTGTTAATAGTCATCGTAATTATTTTATTAAAAAACTAAATGACAAATTTTTTGATTTTTTTTCAGCCACAAGAAATTATTTTTAGCTAGAACAATAATATTCCATTCAGTGACAAAATATGGCACAAAATAATGATGGACCATCAAGTAAGAATAACTAAAAAATATTATATTAAATTAATTATCCATAAACGTTGTTCAAATGATTTAATTCGAATTTTTAATTTTCTCGTTAGATAAAAGAAGGAAGCTGGACAATGATGAGATTAAAAGTGTTTGTGATCTATTGAGCATTCGTGTTGGAAAACTAAATATTGGTAAAAATCAAAAAATTACACTATTAATTGACAACATGAGAATGGATGCAATGAACATTACTCCAGATCAATATACACACTTAAATGAATCTTATTTTTCTCGAAATAATGAAAATATTATTGACATGGATTGTTGTAAATACAAACAAACAAAAAATGTTGAAATTGATCTAGATATAAAGACAATACTCAAGACAATAAATATTGAAGGAAGCATTGTGCAATATACATTACATTATTACAAAGCTGGTGATTTTAAAGCTGCACATAATCATGGATATCGTCAAGGAGTAAAAGGTACATTGATTTTGTTATTACCATCAGAATGTGTTGGTGGTGACTATTGTTTTGATGATTACAATGTTGAAAAAGATATGGATAAATCAACATTAAAATTTATTTATTTTAATGATGGAATGGAACACTCAGTAACCAAAGTTTCAAGTGGTAATCGTGTATCATTGGTTTACAATGTTTATGATCTTAATCATCGGCAAAAAAATGTTATTGGATCCGATAACACTGATATTTATTTTCCTGATGAACATTACAAAAAACTATTGGATTATACAATTAACTATTGTAAAGGAAAAAAAAATATATTACTTGGTCATTATGAACATCGTGATGCTGCATTTAATAAACGTTTACGTAATGATATCAAAGCTAAATATAGAGTTATTAAAGTAGCAGTCCGCCAAAATTTCCCAATACGTCAGATTACAACAGTATATGAACTACGAGATGATTTAAGTGACGATGATAAATTTTCTTTAGCTGAACGAGGAGGTAGAAAAAAAGATTTTAAGGACCTTGTCGATGAGGAGTTTAACGTTCAACACAAATTATTCACCAAACACTGTGCTGTAAAGTATAAAAAAATCGATTTAACCATTGAAATTGGATACAGGAAAGGATGGCCGATTGACAAGGAGTACTCAGTTGAAATCTACACTGCTTATTTAATCAATCCAAGTGGTAAATACGATAGTCATGATGACCATGATACAGATTAAAGAAAAGATCGTATTAAATGTATCAGAAAAAGGTGGATTGATGATTATTCAATTTAACTTATTTATTTAATGATCTTGTATTATTTTATAAATTTTTTTATTTTTTAAATAATCAAGAAAACAAGATGTTTTCTTTTAAATATTTCAACTCAACTGTTTGCATCTAATTACAATATTTACTCGTTATCTTGTTGTCTTTTCAATTTTATTTTGTCGTTTTATCTTTTATTATATAACTGTATCACTTCCAACAACAAAAAAAAACACAAGTTACAAGATAAAAAATCTAAAAAATAATAATCAATACTAGTAGGCTTCCGCCTACGTAATATATAAAATGACAAATCTATTTTATGGAAATTAAAAAATAAAAAAATAAAAAAATAATAAACTTTCATGTTTAAAAATATATTAAAAAAAGTAATTATGAATAAAAAAATTTAAAAAAAAAAAACCAATTTTCATAAAATTTTCTTTCTGCTAACTTTAAAAAATAACTTTTCAGATAATTATTCGTTGATATGGTATAGTATTTATACATAGTACTATAGTATTACATATTACATAAGTACTATAGTATTTATGTTTTAAAAAGGGATCCAAATCGCACGTCACACGGTAAATATTTTAATTTAAAAACTTATATATATATATTGTTTTGTTTTTTTTACTAACGAGCAATAAATTATTTATTGTAAATATTTTTCAGTTCACCATTACACACTTGATGTAATTAACTTTGATGAAAATAACAAATTAAAAACTGTTACTCATGTCAAAGATATTTTTAATGGTTCGCGGTCAATTACATACGATTGGACTACAGGAAAAATATATTGGACTGTATATAGTAATCAAAATTTCTCAATGAAAGTTATAGATAAATCATTTAAAAAATTAGAATACATTATTCAACCTTATTATTCTAAATCTATTCTGACAAATAAACTTCTTGTTTATCCAAAGCGAAGGTGAGTAAAAAATGAAATTTATTAACAAAATAATTGTTGATAGATCAACAATTGTATAAGAAATTTATTAATTATTGTTTACTTATTAAAAAAAAAAAATACATAATAAATGAGTAAATCATTTCCATAATTTTTAAATAATTCAATTTTTTTTCAGCGAATTATTTTTTCCAATTGACTTTGAACTGTGGTATACTCCTAATTCACCGAATAGTAGTGCTAGTTTTTTATTTGAGAGAACAAAATACAATACATATCTTCTAGTATTTGACTTTGCTATTGATTATGTAACTGATAAATTGTACCTTACTGATACAGTCGGAGACGATAATATTTTGAGTAAGTATCTGGAATTAAGACTTAACATTAAGAAAAATAAAAAAATTCTAATTTTTTAATTTTTATTTATTTAGAATCTATTGATATTGGAACTTCTGTTCGACCATTAAAAGAAGCTGATCTCACTGAAATTGAAAAAATACCTCATTATGCTTTCAATTTTGTAGCATTTAGTAATAAAATTTATTGGACTTCATTTAAGAATGGGTAAGTTATTATTTATAATTTANTAATAATAATAAATTAATTAATTGCATACGAGATAAAGGTATTTTTAATAGTCATCATAATTACTTTATTAAAAAACTAAATGATAATTTTTTTTGATTTTGTTTCAGCCACAAGAAATTATTTTTAGCTTGAAAAATAATATTTCATTCAGTGACAAAAAATGGCACAAAATAATGATGGACCATCAAGTAAGAATAACTAAAACAATATTATATTAAATTTACAATCCATTAACGTTGTTTGAATCATCTAATTTAAATTTTTAATTTTCTCTCTAGATAAAAAAAGAAAGTTGAACAAAGATGAGATGAAAAGTGTTTGTGATCTACTAAGCATTCGTGTTGGAAAACTAAATATTGGTAAAAATCAAAAAATTACACTATTAGTTGATAATATGAAAATGGATGCAATGAACATTACTCAAGATGAATACGCACACTTAGATAAATCTTTTTTTTCTCGAAATTCTGAAAACATTGACATGGATTGTTGTAAATGCAAACAAACAAAAAATTTTGACATTGATCTGGATATCAGGACAATACTTAAGACAATAAATGTTGAAGGATACATTGATAAATGTACATTAAATTACTACAAAACTGGTGATTTCAAAGCTTTACATCGTCATGGACATCGTCAAGAAAAAAAAGGTACATTGATTTTGTTATTACCATCAGAATATGTTGGTGGTGACTTTTGTTTTGGTGATTACAATGCTGAAAAAGATATAGATAAATCAACATTAAGATTTATTTATTTTAATAATAAATTGGAACCTTCAGTTACTAAAGTTTCAAGTGGCAATCGTTTATCATTGGTTTATAATGTTCATGGTCCTAATCATCAGCGAAAAAATGTTATTGGATCCAGTAACACTGATATTCGTTTCCCTGATGAACATTACAAAAAACTATTGGATTATACAATCGACTATTGTAAAGGGAAAAAAAACATATTGCTTGGTCATTATAAACATCGTGATGCTGCATTTAATAAACGTTTACGTAATGATATTGAAGCTAAATATAAAGTTATTAAAGTAGCAGTCGACGAAGTTTCTTCAATAAGTCAAGTCACAACAGTCCATGCATTAAAATATGACTTATATGAGGATGATAAATATTCTTTAGCTGAACGAGGAGGAGGAGAAAAAGAATTTAAGCACCTTGTTGATGAAGAGTTTGAGGTTCGACACAAATTATTTACCGAACACTGTGCCTTAAAGTATAAGAAAATCGATTTAACCATTGAATATCTAGACAGGCATAAATGGCCAATTGAAAAAGAGTACTCAGTTGACATCTACACTGCTTATCTGATCAATCCAAATAGTGATTACGATAGTTATGATGAAGATAGTTATGATGACGATGATACAGATTAGAGAAAAGACAGTGATTCATAAGAGAAAGGTGGCATGATGATTATTTAATTTAACTTATTCATCTACTGACCTTGAAACATTTCATAACTCTATTTTTTTTTTTTTTTATTAATTACGAAAACAAAATGTTTTTCTTTTAAATATTTCAACTCAACTATATGCATCTGTAATTTTTTATAAGTTTTGTGCTTTTTTCCTGTTTTACTTTTGTTGATTACAATATTTACTCGTTATCTTGTTGTCTTTTCAATTTTTTTTCGTCAATTTATCTTTTATTATATAACTGTACTACTTTCAACAACAAAAAAAACACACGTAGTATTGGAATAAATGAAGCTTTACAAGATAAAAAAATCTAAAAAATAATAATAAATATAAAACGACAAAATATTTTATATAAACTAAAAAAAAAAAAAACTCAAAAATTTTCATGTTCAAAAAAATATTAAAAAAGTAATTATTTAAATAAAAAAGTAAACAAATTTTCATAGAATTTCATTTCTTGATAACTTTGAAAAATATTAATCAATTTTTCTTTTCAGATTAGTTTAAATAAGTATTAGTTCATAATGGTGTATTAGTAGATACAATTTCAATGTTACGATAAAACTGTTTTTTTGGGCAAATAGATTTGCATAATTTCAAACAACATATAGCTAATTTTATTTAACCTTTTTTTAAAAAATTAGTAATTTTTTTGATGAGTACTGCAGTTGCAGGATAAACAGAAACTTTAATTGGTTGATTTGAATTTTTATATTTGCAATAAAAATATATATATTGTTATTAATTTTAGATCAAAAATAAATAATAACTTACTTATCCTTGTATAAAATCAAATGAATTTTATTATTTAACGCTATACTAAACCAGTAGAAAAATAAGAATATGTTCCGATTTCATTAATAGCATGTACATTTAATGGTATTTGAATTGTACTAAATTTAATATTTTATTTTCGAGTTAATTGTATAGGCATTATCTTAGAATACTTTCTGAAAACACTTGCATGTATCCAACAATAATTTCTCAAGCCACCTGAAGATCATCAAAAGTGTAATTACATATATGTACGATTGAAGGTAAAAATAATTGTTCCATACAAAAAATTATTTGAAAAGTATATTTATTTTCGAACTTTGTTTTACAAAAATATTAATGTCATTCAAGTTTTTATGATATAGAAAACAAGTTATAATAATAATTATTTTCTTCACAATGTCATTGACTTGGTAACGTATTTTGTATGTGTTTTTAGGAATAAATTTAATTATATATCTTCAACAACTAACCATTGAGATTTAATTATTGACTTAGAAGCTTGTATTATTGACGGATTAGACATTTTTATATGTAAAATGATACCATTTGTACGACTTTTAGTAACCTGATCAGCAGCAATGACAAAGTCAATTTTAATTTTACCTATGAGTCTGACGTCAATAACATCAAGATCCGGGTTATTTTTTATAAGTTGAATAATACCAACTTTAGTAAGCTTCTTGCAACCATTACAATACAATTCTTTTAATCCTTTTAATTTGATAAGGAAGCTGTCCGTAATTATATCAATACAGCTTATGTCTAGTTTTTGTAAATTTTCCAACTTTGTTATAGCATCAAGAGCTGCTTCAGTAATAACATTGCAATCTTGAATTTGTAAAATTTTTAGGTTTTTACAATTATTAGCAATAGCAGTAATTGCACTACTTTTAAGATTTAATGTCCCATACAAATTGAGATGTTCAAGATATTGTAATTTTGAAAACTCATCAAGAAAAGCGAATGGTACTATGAAGCAACCAGGAATTTCTAAACGTTTAAGTTTTTTACAATTGTTTGAAATGACGATTATTGATCCCTTACTGAGCTTAATGCAACCAAGTAATATTAAACATTCAAGATTTACCAACTCTGTCAACTTTTTTAAAGCAGTATCATCCATATAGTGATAAGGATTATCTATCCTCAAATCTTTCAAATTCTTGCAATATTGAACAATTGTATTTGCTAAGTCAGGCATTATATTACAATTAATACGAAGATATTCTAAGTTTTGAAAGTTAATCCATTTTTTGAGAGGAATTTTAGCTAAATCATAAGGACCAGGTGGAATATCGAGATGTTTCAGATTTTTGCATGTACAAAAAATAGTATCAAGTTCTTTTGTAGTGAGGTCAGTGTCAGGTTCATATAAAATTGTAGGCTGCATGCACGGCGTTAGATCAATATGTTCCAAATTAATGAGTTTATCAAATAAAAAAAACTTATCAGAAAGTTGAATGTGAAGATAAACAAGTGTTGTTTTTTCTGCTATTTCTGGAAAAATGCTGTCTGAACGGAGACCATGTAGTGTCAATTTTTTAAGATTTTTAAATTTTTTAAAACTCTGAAAAAAAAAAAATTTATTCGAATATTTATTTAACTGATAGTATTGTTTGTCACTAATGATAGACAACTAGTTGGTGTCCAATAACAACTTACCATAGAAACTGTTTCATTTCTTTGCGACGGAGAAAATAAATAAATTTCATTAATTTCTTCTGGAAGACTATTAATTATTTCAGATAAATTAACTGTTTCATAATAGGACTTATAATTCACTGTTATTTTGATGCATTTTAATTTATCCAACTGTGTAAATGCTTGAACAAAGTGATCAGCATTATGAATTAATGAATCGTCGTCAAATTCACATTCAAGACTTGTTAAATTTTTACAATGGTCACCAATAAATGACATGATATTTGAATTGCAAACATCAGAGAGAGACAATTCTTTCAAATATATACCACATCTTGATAATATTTTCTCGACGTATGATTGTGTCAACAAACGGTTATCGTAACAACGTCCAATTGATGATTCACATTTGTATTTTTTAATGTCATACCAAGCTCGTTGACATGCCTCTTTCCACTTGACACAGACTAGATTAAAACGTAACAAATGTAAAAATTACTAACAAAAACGTTGATATTTTATCAACCAAAAAGAAACTTTATTTTGATGATAATACATACCTTCTTCTATGTCTATCCTTTCTGGTATTGGCAGCAACATGAAGATTTGTGCTAATGAGTCGTAATCCAGTGAATTGATCTCAACTTTGTGATCCTTGTCATCATCATTAGAAGTTTGTTGGTCTTTCTCAACACATATTTTTTTTGCATCCATTTTAATTAAACTCTGAAAATATATATCAAAAAAATAATGATGAATTGAAATGTATTACAACCAGAATAAAATAACCATAAAAAAAAATATACCTATTCGGAAATGTAGATCAATTAACGTTGATGATTGACTAGTTAAATCAACACCAATAAAATTATATTCAAAGCCAAATAATATTAAATGTCATGCAACATGTTAAAATACAATTGATACACATGATTATTTTATAAATGTATCTGTTAAAATTATAAATTGTCGTTCACCTTATTTAATCCTTTGAACTGTTGATGATTTATTTAGTAGTTAATGTAATAAAACTTTTTTTTTTTCAATACATAGTATCATTGATAACGAATTGAAAAAAAATAAAAATAAAAATGTATTAATTCAATGATGGGTTTTAATGAGACAGTTTTGCACGTTTGACCATTACTTGTGCTATTGTTATTTGATAATTGTTACGGGTTAACCTTTGATATAGGTATATGTCAGATGTAAAAAAAAAAAAATTTGTTTAAACAACCAAACTCATTTGGAATCACGTGATCCCATCTTGATGTTTACGTTACCAACATGTGGTTTTGATAACTCATTTTATCAAAGTCTCGAGTTGTAGTCAAAAGTTTCGAATTGTAAATAAAATTTTTTAAATATTATATGAATAATAACAAACAATTAATTTAACCTCATTAAAAGTTTATAATTTAGATTAAATAATTTATATTTGTTGAGCTTCGTAATCCACATTTGAATATAATTAAAACAATATTATATAGAGGTCACCAGCCTTCTTGATCTTTTTTTTTTTTTTTGTTTTTTATTATTTTTGGCGCTAAAAAAAGACAAACGATAAACAGACTCGCTTTCACTGTTCACACTTGTTAACAATACACAATCAACAGGAGAAAAAAAAAAAAGTAAGTTTATAATTTAAGTTTTAATTAATGCTTATAATATATATAAAGTACTTGATGTAATATTGGTGATTTTAACTAATTGAAGAATATTAATTTTTATTATTTTGAGATGTAGTGGCAAATGTCTGTTGAGGTTAGAAAAATTGACCAATAATTTTTTTGTTTGTTAAAATAACTTTGTAAATATCAATGATAATAATAATAATGATTAATCAATTAATTACATACGAGATAAAAGATATTTTTAATAGTCATCATAATTATTTTATTGAAAAACTAAATGACAATTTTTTTGATTTTGTTTCAGCCACAAGAAATTATTTTTAGCGTGAAAACTAATATTTCATTCAGTGACAAAAAATGGCACAAAATAATGATGTACCATCAAGTAAGAATAACTAAAAAATATTATATTAAATTTATAATCCATAAACATTGTTTAAATGATTTAATTGAAATTTTTAATTTTCTCTTTAGATAAAAAAAGAAAGCGGGACAATGATGAGATCAAAAGTGTTTGTGATCTACTGAGCATTCGTTTTGGAAAACTAAATATTGGTAAAAATCAAAAAATTACACTATTAGTTGATGACATGAGAATGAATGTAATGAACATTACTCAAGATCAATATACACACTTAGATAAATTTTATTTTTCTCGAAATACTGAAAACATTATTGACATGGCCTGTTGTAAATACAAACAAATAAAAAGTTTTGACATTGGTCTAGATGTAAAGACAATCCTTGATCGGTTAAATATTAAAGGAAGCATTAATCAATATACATTAAATTATTACAAAACTGGTGATTATAAAGCTTCACATCATCATGGATATCGTCATGGATTAATAGGTACACTGTTTTTGTTATTACCATCAAAATATGTTGGTGGTGACATTTGTTTTGGTGATTACAATGTTGAAGAAGATATGGATAAATCAACATTAAGATTTATTTATTTTAATACTGAAATGGAACCTTCAATTACCAAAGTGTCAATGGGCAATCGTTTATCATTAGTTTACAATGTTTATGATCCTAATTATCACCGAAAGATCATTATTGTACCCAAAAAAATTGATACTTATTTTTATAATGAATATTATTTAAAATTGTTGGGTCACACAATTAAATATTGTGAAGGGAAAAAAAATATACTACTTGGTTATTTTAAACATGGCGATGATGCATTTAATAAACGTTTAGTTCAAGATATTAAATCTCAATATGATATTATTAAAGTAGCCATCAGTGAAAAATTATCAATACGTCAAATATCAACAGTGTATGAATTAAAAAGTTTCACTACTAGAGGTACCACTTCAACTCAAATAGAAGATGATGATAAAACATTTAGTGACTTAGTTGATGAGAAGTTTGAAGTTCGCCACAAATTATTTGCCGAAAACTGTCTTTTAAAGTATACTAAAATAAATTTATCCACGGAAATTGGATATAATAGAGAATGGCAGGCTAGCAAAGAGTACTCAGTTGAAATGTATACTGCTTATTTGATCAATCCAAAATTTCGTAAGCCATTTACCAACAGAACATATTTAACAGTCAAATCAAATGTAGTGATGGATGAAAGTAGTGATGACGATGACGATGTTGACGATGACGATGATGATACAAATTAGAAAAAGACAGTAATCTTCAACTTATTGACCAACAAACCATAAAACATTTGATATTGATTTTTTAACAATATATAATTAAGAAAAAAAGATGTTTTTCTTTTAAATATTTATACTTAAATTTTTACATCTGTTATTTTTATTTCAACTTATAATGTTAAAAGAAATCTAAGTTATAAACTTCATTTATTTTTATATTTATCAAACAAATAGTTTAAAAATTGAAGAGATGAATTTTTGTCTACATGTGACTGAATATTTATAAAATTAAATACTGTTTTTTATGAAGCAAGATAAAAAAGTTTATTCATATATTGAATGTTATTTTTTAGAATAAAGCAAGAGCTTTTATTAGTCAATACTTTCGATAAATTATTTATTAGGTATATATATTTTTTTTTTTGATTAAATTCAAAAAGGTTTGTACTTGAAGACACAAAATGTTTAGTAAAAAATGATTAACAAATGACACTTGAAAAGCCAAAATATGACGTTATGTAATTTTTTATATCATTCAAATCTTACGACATTGTCTTTTTATGTAAACTACAAGAAAAAAAAAAAAAAGAATTGTCTTGAAATAAATCAATATTAATAAGTATATTTTTATGTAAATAAATACCATTATTTCCTTATGTTCAGACTTAATCCATCAACATATGTTCTTCAATCAAATTGTTTATTTTTGAATTATTATTTATCTTGGTAAATTTATTATTTGAATACAAAAATTAGTGAATACAGTACATTGAATACAACAACGTACCAAGAATACTGCTCATCTTGTTGGTTACTAAATTGATTTTTTTTTTTTCAACTTTAAACTAATATATTGTTAATTAAATTACTTGATTACTTATACACCACACCACTACGTTTAATAATTGAATTAAATATTTCATTTTGATTTATTTAATAACTAAACATTATTAATTTTACAAAATTATTTTTCTATTACTTTAAATCGATGTAGCTGGAATTATTTGTTGATAAATTTGACTTAATCATAGCAATGCTGACATTGTTATTAAGAGTTTTAGTAATGATAAATTGTAATACATTACTTGAATTTAGAGATTTTAAAAAAATTAATTCAAGTTGATGGACAATTTAATGCATTTAAAGTACGAAAACAAAACATTGGCTTCATTGATCATGTTTTTTTTTTGGCATTGGTTACTCATTTAGTGCCAGTTGCTTTAACAGACAATATGATACATGTTACTTGTCATGTAGGCCAATAATTAACTGACAATATTTTTTTTTTTAGATAAAATAATTAATAAAGGCAAATAAAGTCCAAGAATTATATGAAAAAATTAAAAAGAAATTATTTATTTCAATGAAATCAATCAAGAGCTATTTAAATTACATATTATTAAATTAATTAAATAAATACAATTAAATAATAAAAAATACTTTTTTATTGTTTTATTTGCGCAGTAATTGATGAATAATTATTAATGTAATTATATTTCATGAGAATTTAAAAAATATATTTGAAATAAAAACAGTTTACATATATATTGAACAAAAAATATTATTAAAAAATTTTCAATTTTTTATCTACAATTTCAATAAGTTTGTTGTTTTATGTTTTATTTTATTTAGTGTATTTTTAAATTGTATTTTTGTCTATTATTGTTATTTCAGATAAGAAAAATATTTATTTTCTACTGAGCTATCAGAGATCTATACTTCTATGTGCGAAGTCGATTTGTATATAATAAAAAAAAAATATATAAATATAAAAAATTTTACAGTCATCAGCTGCTATCACTTAATATTACCACAGTGCATGTATGCTTGTGTCATATATCGACGTGGCTTTTTGTTTTTTACATAGTTTTTTTTAGCTATTATCATCGTTGTCCATTTTGAATGATGTCTTTTAAAAAATTATTGTTGTTTTTTTTATTTTTATATTTAAGTTTTGCAAGTCATGTGATACCTTTTGACGCAGTTAATTTATCAAAAAATTTGATATAAAAATTTTTTATATACTTACAGCTATATTGTGTAGAAAAAAAATCACTATTTTGTTGGTCATCCATTTGTTATTATCTAAAAATATAAAGTTGACGCTGAAGATTTTTTAATTGGTACAAGATGAAAATACGTAAGTATAACAAATAAAATTTTAATTTATTTATCTATTTTATAATAATATCAATCAAAAAATATATATTATTTAACATAGGAGTTAATTATTTTTGTCTTATATGTATAAATTTAAATAATAAAATATATTCATTGTAGATATATTTTAATGACAATTAATTTTTAAAAGCAGTAAATAAAATATTAATTATTGTTCATTTTAAATTAATGTTTTAGCAATTATATCAGTTGCTGTTTTTGTGGCATGCTTTGGACTGCCTGGCTGCACCAATGCAGGAAGCTTGCCATCAAATCAGCCAGACAATTTTTTATTAGTCTTGTCGGAAAAAGAATTTTTTAATATACAATATCCTACACAAGATGAGAACATAAAAAATATTGGAAAGGAAGATTTTACTGATACTTCTCAAACTGATTATTCGTACACTGACATGGCTTTTAGTTGTGCAAATAATAGTATTTATCTTTTAAAAAGTACTCCATATGACGATTCGAGTGGTAAATAGTTTAATTTAAAATCTAATATATACATATATATATATATATATTTTTTTTTACTAATGTGCAACAAATTATGTATTGTAAATATTTTTTTAGCTGACCATCACATGCTTGACGTAATTAACTTTGATGAAAATAACGAATTAAAAACTATTACTCATGTAAATGGTATTTTTAATCATGCACAATCAATTACATCAGATTGGGCTACAGGAAAAATATATTGGACTGTATTTAGTGATAGAAAATCCTCAATAAAAGTTATAGATAAATCATTTAAACAATTAAAATACATTATTCAACCCAATGCTAAAACTTATATGGGAAAAGTTCTTGTTTATCCAAAACTAAAGTGAGTAAAAAAAAAACATTAATTAACAAAACAATTGTTGATAAATTGACAGTTATATAAAAAATTTCTTAAATATAGTTTACTGATTAAAAAAAACAAACAAATAAATAAATCATTTGCATAATTTTTGAATTATTCAATTTTTTTTTTCAGCGAATTATTTTTTTTATCCGGTTTTGAGCTTTGGTATACTTTTAGTTCACCGCATAGTAATGCAAATTCACTATTTGCGTCAAATATTCAATACATATTTGACTTTACTATCGATTATGCAACTGATAAATTGTACATTATTGAAAGTTTTGAAGACACTACTATTTTGAGTAAGTATCTATTATTAATATTCAACATTAAAATAAAAAGAAATTTCTAATTCTTTAATTTTTATTTATTAAGAACGTTTTGATATTGGAACTTCTGTTCGACCATTAAATTCATATGATGGAAATAACATTGAAACAATTTCTATATTTATTACCAAGTTAGTAGCGTTTAATAATAAAATTTATTGGACTATACTTGAGAATCTGTAAGTTATTATTTATTTTCTATTTAAAAATATAAAGTGTCCTTATTGTTTAGTTTTGAATAACATTGTATATTTTTTTTTCAGGGTAGAGAAATTGTATTTTAAAAATGGCAATGAGTCAACTGTTGAATTAACCAAGTTATCAAGCAATAGCATATTGTCTTTTGTCTCTTCAAGTTGTCCATGTGTGTTTAATTAATTAATTTTTTTTTCATCTCTTTATCTTATTATCTATCAAATTATTATAATATTGATATTGGGTTATTAACCCAAGTATCATGGCCTAAATGTATCAAGCGGTGGTTGAGCTTGGAGCTATCGTTTGGTGGAAGAAGACCACTAATTTTTAAAAGTAGTAAATAAAAAATATTAATTATTGTTCATTTTGAATAAATGTTTTAGCAATTCCATCACATGCCAGTTCTGTGGCATGCTTTGGACAGTCTCGCTGCGCCAAGGGAAGAAGCTTCCAATTCAATCAGCCGGAACATTCTTTATCAGCCTTATCGGAAAAAGAATTTTTTAATGTACAATATCTTTCAAAAAATGTAAACATAAAAATTATTGGAATCGAAAATTTTACTAATACTTCTCAAAGTTATAATTTGTATGACGACATGACTTTTGATTGTACAAATAATAGTATTTATGTTTTAAAAAATGATTTATATTTTACTTATATTGGTAAGTAGTTTATTTGAAAAATTTATGTATTTTTTTTTATTTTTAATATAATGTGCAACGTATTATTTATTGTAAATATATTTTTAGCTGCTCATTACCCACTTGATGTAATTAACTTTGATGGAAATAAATTAAAAACTGTTAATCATGTCAAGGATATTTTTGATCGTGCAATATCAATTACATCAGATTGGACTACAGGAAAAATATATTGGGCTGTATTTAGTGATGGAAAATTTTCAATAAAAGTTATAGATGAATCATTTAAAAAAATAGAATTCATTATTCAACCTAGTGCTAAACCTTCTATGACAAAACTTCTTGTTTATCCAAAGCGAGAGTGAGTAAACAATAAAATTAATTAACAAAATAAATCAATAGATTAACAGTTATATAAAAAATTTATTAATTATAATTGACTGATTAGAAAAAAAAAAATATATATATATAACAAACAAATAAATAAATTATTTGCATGATTTTTAAATTATTCAATTTTTTTTTTAGGGAATTATTTTTTTCATCTGGTAGTACTAGTCTTTGGTATACTTCTAATTTACCGAACAGTAGTGCAAAGAAACTATTCGATTATAAAAAAGACATTCAATCAATATTGGACTTTACTATTGATTATGCAACTGATAAATTGTACGTCATTCAAGTTTTTAAACGCACCACTGTTTTGAGTAAGTATCTATTATTAATACTCAACATCAAATAAAAAAAAATATCTCATTTTTTAATTTTTTATTTATTCAGGATGTATTGATATTGGAACATACGTTCGACCATTAAATCCAAATGGTGTTTATACAATTGAAACCGTTCACCCTATTACTACCAGGTTAAAAGTAGCGTTCAATAATAAAATTTATTGGACTTCATTTAAAGGAAAGTAAGTTAATATTTTTTATCTAAAAATGTAAAAATGTACTTATTGTTTAGTTTTAAATAACAATACATATTTTTTTTTTTTTTAGGGTAGAAAAATTGTATTTTAAAAATGGCAATGAGACAACTGTTAAAGTAACCAAATTATCAGAAAATAGCATTGTCGATTCGTCCATGTGTGTATAATTAATTCATTTTTTTAATCTTATTATCTATTAAATTATTATAATACAAAATATTGTTATTAATTTTTATTTTGATTTAGGTTTAACTGCTGAAAAGAAGAAAGAATAAAAAAAAACGATGAATCCGAAGAAGATCATAAAATGAAATTTATTTATGAATATATATAAGTACCTAAATAACTCTATAAAATGATTCAGATAAATTGTACTTTATTCAACAAACAATCAAACGATAATTTTTTTTTTTATTGAAAAAAAAAATATTTTTTGCTTTGCTGTTGAATAAAAATAAAAATTTCCAAAAAAATTATACGTATATTAGAAAAAAAAAAAATTTACATCAACAATATCAATGAAGAAAATTAATTCAATAAATAAATACCAATAATTATAAACTTGTTTATTTTTAAATTGAGAATAAAATTTCTTGTCAAATTTATTAATAATAAAGCAGTAAAATATAAAATATTACAACGATATATATTTCAATCTGACCACTCAACTACATTAACACCTTAGACATTTCGACAATATAATTTTTATTATCTGTAAACAATGAAAATATTGAATAAAAATAATATTATAAATTTTTTTCCAAACTAGGGTAATTATTAACAAAAAAAAAAGAGAGTAAAGAAAAATGATACTAATCAATTTATGGTATTTAAATAAACAAATACAGAAATTGTAAATGTATAAACAATAGATAAATGGATAAACGAATAAACAAACAAAAATTGAGTCTCAAAATAAATAAATGGATGTCAAACATTAAAAATAAAAACTGACCAAGTCCTCCAACAAAGAAAAATTGATATTGAAACATTTCATAATTTTTGAATTGTTTTGTTTTTTTTTTTTTTATTTAATGAACACTAGGGACAAAGCCCTATGGTTCGTGAATTGTTTAGAATACAATTATTATATAAGCGGCCATCTAGCTGAAAAATTATTGACTATTATTTTGTCGATCAGTAGAATTTTACTTATCGACAATTATGAATTAGAGAAAGCTGCAGGGAGCACTTAAATTCAGTGGCAGGGAGCCGTTCATCTGGAGTTCGCCTGGAGTTCCAGGTAAAGATTTTGTTGAAGGAAAGCTCTTATTAACAAAAAAAAAAAAAACCTGTGATCCGTGTGTTTTTAACCTTAAAATTAGTTTTAAATAAACATTTAAACTTTTGTTATAATTAAAAGAAAAAAAAGGCGACATCATTATCAGAGTTTACTTAAAATGAATGCAAAAATATGTGTTAAGAAAGATCAGCAAACCTCTAATGACGATAACAAGGATCAAGAAGTTGTCATCAATTCACTGGATTACGACTCATTAGCGCAAATCTTCATGTTGCTGCCAATACCAGAAAGGATAGACATAGAAGAAGGTGAATATTACATCAAAATAAAGTTTCTTTTTGTTAATAAAATATCAATGTTTATGTTATTAATTTTTATATTTGTAACGTTTTATTCTAGTTTGTGGCAAATGGAAAGAGACATGTCAACGAGCTTGGTATGACATTAAAAAATACAAATGTAAATCATCAATTGGTCGTTGTTATGATAACCGTTTGTTGACACAATCATACCTCAAGAAAATATTATTAAGATGTGGTATTTATTTAAAAGAATTGTCTCTCACAGATATTTGCAATTCAAGTATCATGCCATTTATTGGTGATCACTGTAAGAATTTAACAAGTCTTGAATGTGAATTTGACGACGATTCATTAATTCATGATGCTGATCACTTTGTTCAAGCATTTACACAGTTGGATAAATTAAAATGCATAAAAATGATAGTAAATTGTCGATACGATAATAGAACAATTAACCCCTTTGCAATAATTAATAGTCTTCCAAAAGAAATTGATGAAATTCATTTATTTTTTAAATCTCTGTGGAATCAAAAACAAACACGTTTTATGGTAGGTTGTTATTATATACCAACTAGTTGTTTATCACCAGTGACAAACAATAGTATCAATTAAATAATTACAAATTATTGAAATAAATTTTTATTATTTTCAGCCTCTTGAAAAATTTAAAAATCTTAAAAAATTGACAGTACATGGCCTCCGTTTGGACAAGATAATCAGTCAAGAAATAGCAGAAAAAACAACACTTGTTCATCTTAACATTCAACTGTATGATTTAGACGTAAGGTTTTTTTCATTTGACAAACTCGTTAATTTGGAACATATTGAGCTTACGCTGGAGATAATTGCAGGTTTACGTGAAGCTAGTATTGACCTCTCTACAAAAGTAGTCTATACTATTTTTTGTACATGCAAAAATCTAAAACATCTTGATATTGCACGTGGTCCTTATGATGTAGCTAAAATTCCTCTAAAAAAATGGATAAACTTTCAAAACTTACAATATCTTGCTATTTCTTGTAATATGACGCCTGACTTAGCAAATATAATCGTTAAATATTGCAAGAATTTGAAAGACTTGAGGATACATAGTCTTCCTCACATTATGGATGAAACCGCTTTAAAAAAGTTAACAGAGTTGAAAAATCTTGAATGTTTATCATTGCTTGGTTCTGTTCCGCTAAAAGAGGAATCAATAATTGCAATTTCAAACAATTGTAAAAAACTTAAATGTTTAAAAATTCCATTTGCTTCTATTTATGATGACCCTTCTTCTTCCCCGTCTGTTCTTGATGAGATATCAAAATTGCAATATCTTGAACATCTAAACTTGTTTATGGTAAAAAATCTTAAAAATAGTACAATTATTGCTATTGCTAATAATTGTAAAAACCTAAAAAGTTTAGAAATCCGACATTGCAGTGCTATTACTGAAACAGCTCTCGTTGCTTTAACAAAGTTGGAAAATTTACAAAAACTAGGTGTAAGCGTTCTTGATATTACAGATAGCTTCATTAGTAAATTGAAAGGATTAAAAGAATTGCATTGTGGTTATTGCAAGAAACTTACTGAAGCTGGTATCATTCAATTTATCAAAAATAACCCAGATCTTAAGGAGATTGTTGTCTATGGTATAGATAATATTACAATTAATCTGGTTATTGCTGCTGATGAGGCAACTAAAGATCGTACAAATGGTATTATTTTACACATAAAAATGTCTAATCCGTTAATAAGAGAAGCTTCGAAGTCAATAATAAAGTCTCAATGGTTGTTTGTTGAGATATAATTGAATTTATCGTACATCTTTTTCCAATTTATTCTTAAAAACACATAAAAAATACGTTGCCGAGTCAATGACATTGTAAAGATATTGTAAAAGAACATTATTATTAATATTACTTGTTTTCTATATAACTTGGAATTATAAAAATTTTAATGGCAATTTTAATATTTTTGTAAATGAATTGGTATAGTCACAAGAGAGACGAAGAAAGACAGAGAAAAAGAAAATTCTTTAACCAGTAAAATATCAAAAAAATCACACGTAAATGTATTGCAATTTTTCTGCACATTCTAATGAAAAAAAAAATTATAATAATGAGTTCAAATATTTCCGTATAAGCGGCAATTGCAGTTTGCCAACTTTGCAATTCCGATAAGTCAAAGAATTTAACTTGAATATAATTTTTAGTTTGTCATGTATTATCATCATTTTGTATTTGAAAAAAAAAAAATATTTCTTTGCAATTGAAATGTTAGTTTAAAAATAATTAAATATTATTTTTGAGTTACAAAATAATAAAAACATTGATGTCTTCGATTGATGTACATTTAATTTATTTATTTTTATATTTTTTTTTCATTTATTCATTAAAATTTAAAAGTCTAATATTGAGGAATTTCTTGACAATCCATTAATTTATAATGCTGATCACTTTGTTCAAGCATTTACACAGTTGGATAAATTAAAATGCATAAAAATGACAGTGAATAATAAGTCCTATTATAAAACAGTAAATTTATCCGAAATAATTAATAGTCTTCCAGAAGAAATTAATAAAATTCATTTATTTTTAGAATCTCGGTGGACACAAAAAGACAAAGTTCCTATGGTAAGTTGTTATTATATGCCAACTGTCTATTGGATAAATAGAAATAATTTAAATAAACTTTTGTTATTTTCAGTCTCTTAAAAAATTTAACAAACTTTAACAAGTACATGGCCTCTGTTTAGACAACATATTTCAAGAAATTGCAGAAAAAACTACACTTGTTTATCTTAACATTCAACTGTATGATATATACACATAAGGTTTTTTTTATTTGATAAACTCGTTAATTTGAAACATATTGACCTAACGCTGCACGTGGACCCCAGAAGATCATATGAAGCTAACGCTGACAAAGTACTCTATACTATTTTTTGTACATGCAAAAATCTAAAACATCTTAATATTGCACGTGGTCCTTATGATGTAGCTAAAATTCCTCTGAAAAAATGGATAAACTTTAAAACGTACAATATCTTGCTATTTCTTGTACTATGATGCCTGACTTAGCAAATACAATCGTTGAATATTGCAAGAAATTAAAACAATTGAGGATACATAATGATCATATCATGAATGAAACTGCTTCAAAAAAGTTAACAGAGATGGAAAATCTTGAATGTTTATTATTACAAGAAGAATTAATAATTGTAATTTCAAACAATTGTAAAAAACTTATACGTTTAGAAATATCTCCTGGTTCTGTTTATGATGACCTTCTTTCTTATCCATCTGTTCTTGATGAGATATCAAAGTTACAATATCTTGAACATTTAAACTTGTCTAATTTACACTAATGTAAAAAATCTTAAAAATAGTACAATTACTGCCATTGCTAATAATTGTAAATACCTAAAAAGTTTAGAAATTCGAAGTTGCAGAGCTATTACTGAAACAGCTCTCGTTGCTTTAACAAAGTTGGAAAATTTACAAAAACTAGATGTAAGCTATCTTGATATTACAGACAGATTCATTAGTAAATTGAAAGGATTAGAAGAATTGTATTGTGCTTATTGCAAGAAACTGACTGATGATGGTATCATTCAACCAAGAAGACTAGAAATACTTCTAAAGAAATTTCTAGTCTTCTTGCATTCAACTTATTAAAAATAACCCAGATCTTAAAGAGATTAGTGTCTGGAATATAGATAATATTACAATTAACCTGGTTATTGCTGCTGATCAAGAAACTAAAAATCGTACAAATGGTATAATTTTACACATAAAAGATTCTGAACTGTCAATAATCCAAGCTTCTGAGACAATAATTAAATCTCAATGGTTGGTTGTTGAATAGATAAAATATTATCGTTTACCATTTCCTAATTTTGCTTTCAAAAACACATGTAAAATACGTTGCCAAGTCAATGACATTGTGAAGACATTGTGAAAAAATATTATTATTATAACTCGTTTTCTATATTACTTTTAAACATAAAAATATAAATGGCAATTTTAATATTTTTGTAAAAAAACTAATTAAAAAAATAAATACATTTCTTCAAATAAGTTTTCGTATGGAACATTTATTTTTATCGTTAATCGTACATATGTAATTACAGGTATGATGATATTCAAGTGGCTTAAAAAATTATTTTATATTTTTTTAGTAAACGTGCCAGTTATTGTTTATACTTAGAAATTTGTAAGTATAGTAAATTCTCAAACATGACAATCGCATCTTATTGACGACACATTCTTTCAATAAATAATCATTAACAAACATCAATTGATTAATTGTTCACCTCAACAAATATTCATACGAGGACAAATATTTTTAAGGATTTGTCAAAATAATGAAAAACAAATATTATATTTCAAACATTGACAGTACAATTACAGCACAATTACTTTGTTTGTTATTATTTATGTACTTTTCAAAAAATTTTATTTACAATTCGAAACTTTGGACTACTTTTGACTACAACCCGAGACTTTGATAAAATGAGATATTATAATCAGATGTTGGTAACGTAGACTTTTAGCTGGGATCACGTTATTCCACCTGAGTTTTTTTTTGTTGTTTTTTTTTTTTTACATTGATTCTATCAGTCATACACATAACAAATAACAATATCACAAGTAATGGTCAAACGTGCGAAATTGTCTAATTAAAACTCAACATTAAATTAATATATTTTATTTATTGTAAGAAAAAATACGTTACTAAGTCAATGACATTGTGTATATTGAGAAAAAAAAATATATATTACATTAACTACTAAATTAATCATCAACAAATCAAAGAATCAATCTGAGTAAATGACAATTTATAATTTTAATAATTATACTTATAAAATAATCTCGTGTATTAATTGTATTTTAACATGTTGCATGACATTCAATATTATTTGGCTTTGAATATAATTTTATTCATGTTGATTTAACTAGCTAATCATTAACCTTTAATTGATTTATGTTTTGGAATATATTTCTGCTAATTTTATTCTGGTTGTATTACATTTAAATTCATCATAATTTTCTTAATATATATTTTCAGAGCTTACTTAAAATGGGTGCGAAAAAAATATGTGTTGAGAGAGACCAACAAACCTCTGATGATGATGACAAGGATCAAAAAGTTGTCATCAATTCACTGGATTACGACTCATTAGCACAAATCTTCATGTCACTGCCAATACCAGAAAGGATAGACATGGAAGAAGGTATATATTATCATCATCAAAATAAAGTTTTTTTTTTTCAATAAAATATCAATGTTTGTGTTATTAATTTTTACATTTGTTACGTTTCAATCTAGTTTGTGTCAAATGGAAAGAGGCATGTCAACTAGCTTGGTATGACATAAAAAAATACAAATGTGAATCATCAATTGGTCGTTCTTACGATAACCGTTTGTTGACACAATCATACCTCGAGGAAATATTATTAAGATGTGGTAATTATTTAAAAGAATTGTCTCTCACAGATATTTGCAATTCAAGTATCATGCCATTTATTGGTGTTCACTGTAAGAATTTAACAAGTCTCGAATGTGAATTTAGCGAAAATTTATTAGTTCATAGAGCTCATCACTTTGTTCAAGCATTTACACAGTTAGATAAACTAAAAAGCATAACAATAACAGTGGGTAGTCTTTACTATTATGAAACACTTAATTTATCTGAAATAATTAATAGTCTTCCAGAAGAAATTAATAAACTTCATGTACTTTCTAAACCTGTGTATTTTCGAGAAAGAACAATTTCTATGGTAAGTTGTTATTGAATACCAACTAGTTGTTTATGTATCAGCAGTGACAAACAATAGTATCAATTAAATACAAATTATTGAAATGAATTTCTATTATTTTCAGACTCTTAAAAAATTTAAAAATCTTCAAAAATTGACAGTACATGGCCTCGGTTTAGAGAACATTCTTAATGAAATAGCTGAAAAAACAACACTTGTTCATCTTAGCATTCAACTGTATGACATACACATAGGTTTATCTTTTTTTAATAAACTCGTTAATTTGGAATATATCGAACTAGCGATGGGCAGTACTGAAAGTATACGTCCAGCTACGAATAATATATCTACAAAAGTACTCAATAATATTTTTTGTACATGCAAAAATTTGAAACATCTTGATATTCCATATGGTCTGAGCTATGATGTAGCTAAAATTCCTCAAAAAGAATGGATAAACTTTCAAAACTTACAATATCTTGCTATTTCTTGTAATATCACGTGTGACTTAGCAAATACAATTGTTCAATATTGTAAGAATTTAAAACACTTGAGGATACATAATTATCGTCGCATTATCAGTAAAACTGCTTTTAAAAAGTTAACAGAGCTGGAAAATCTTGAATGTTTAATATTGCTTAATCATGTTAGGATCGTTGAGGAATCAATAACTGCTATTTCAAACAATTGTAAAAAACTTATACGTTTAGAAATATTTTCTGGTTCTATTTATAATGATCCTCCATCTTCCCCGTCTGTTTTTGATGAGTTATCAAGGTTACAATATCTTGAACATTTAAAATTGTGTATGGGAAAATATCTTAAAGATAGTACAATTATTGCTATTGCTAATAATTGTAAAAACCTAAAAAGTTTAGAAATCCGAAATTGCAGTGCTATTACTGAAACAGCTCTCGTTGCTTTAACAAAGTTGAAAAATTTACAAAAACTAGATGTAAGCTTTATTGATATTACAGACATCTTCATTAGTAAATTGAAAGGATTAAAAGAATTGTATTGTAAGGGTTGCACGGAACTTACTAATGATGGTATCATTCAACTTATAAAAAATAACCCAGATCTTGGTGTGATTGATGTCAGTCGTATAGATAATATTACATATGACTTGGTTATTGCTGCTGATCAGGCAACTAAAAATCGTACAAATGGTATTATTTTACACATGTACATATCGAATCTGTCAATAAGACAAACTTCAAAGTCAATTAAATCTCAATGGTTGGCTGTTATACATACATAATTAAATTATCGTATAACTTTTCTCTCTGATTGATGCGTAATATTTATCCATAAAGTATTCTTAAAAACACATACAAAATACGTTACCAAATTGAAGACATGGTAAAAGAACATTATTATTATTATTATTTGTTTTTTATATAACTTGAAATTATAAAAATTTAAATGACAATTTTAATATTTTTGTAAAAATAAGTTAAAAATTAAATTTACTTTCTCAAATAGTTTTTTGTATGGAACAATTATTTTTACCTTTAATCAATGTGCCAGTTATTGTTTATACTTACAAATTTGTAAGTTTGGTAAATTTTTGAACATGACAATCGCATCTTACTGACCGTATATTATTTTCATAAATAATCATTCACAAAAATAAATTGATTAATTATTCACCTGAACAAATATTCATACAAACACAAATATTTCTAAAGCTTCGTCGGAAGGAAAGAACAAATATAATATTTCAAAAATAATTAATATTTTTCTATTCATTTAATTAATTATTAAGTGTCTTAATTTAAAACGAAGAGATAAATAATACAAGAAGATTGAATTGGATCCATTGAAACTTACAGAAACAGAGCACGTCAGTTATCAAACTGAAAAAAAAATTATATGATATTTCTCCATTTATTTATATAATAAAAATTAATAATTTTATATATAAAATATATATTAATACAAGATTGTCTAAATCCAGAAGTTGATATCTTGGTTGTATATCTTGGTATACTTCTAATTCACTGAATAGTAGTGCAAGTTTACTATTTGGGGAAAAAAAAATCGATTCATATTTGACTTTGCTATTGATTATGCAACTGATAAATTGTACATTATTGAAAGTTTTGAAGACATCACTATTATGAGTAAGTATCTATTATTAATATTTAACATTAAAAAAAAAAAAAAATTCCTAATTCTTTAATTTTTATTTATTTAGAACGTATTGATATTGGAACTTCTGTTCGGCCGTTAAATGCAAATGATCTTAATGAAATCTTTCTATTTTCTATTTAGTAGCGTTTAATAATAAAATTCATTGGACTTTATTGAAGAAAGGGTAAGTTATTATTTATTTTTTATGTAAAAATATAAAAATTCACTCATTCTTTAGTTTTAAATAACATTATATATATTTTTTTTTACAGTTTCTTCGAATTGTATTTCAAAAATGACAATAAGACATCTGTTACAGTAACCACTTTATCCGAAAATAGCAAATTGTCTTTTGTCTCTTCAAGTTGTCCATGTGTGTAATGTGTATATAATTAATTCATTTTTATTTTTATCTCTTTATAGTTGTCCATCAAATTATTATAACACATAATATTTTAATTTATAGCTTCAATAGCTGAAAAAAAGGAAGAAGAAAATTATGAATCCGAAGAAGATTATGAAAACGAAATAGAATTATTCAGATAAAAACCAAATAAATTGTACTTTTTTCAACTACCAATTAATTTGTTCTAAGCGATGATTCTTCATTATTACAAAAAAATATTTCTGATCTGCTGTTAAAGAGAATATAATTTTCCAGATAACTTGTAGGTATATTCAAAAAAAAAAAAAAAATACATTACCAATATTTAAGAAGAAAATTAATTCAAAAAATAAATTACCAATAATTATAAACTTGTTCATTTTTAAATTGAAAATAAAATTACTTGTCAAATTTATTAATAATAAAGCACTAAAATATAAAATATTACAACAATATATATTTCAATCTGATTACTGAACGATTATATTTCAGTATGATTTTCAACAATTTGCTGGTTCTCATAACAATAATTCGACACAATTATCAGAAAATTTCTTGAGTGATATCGACATTTTAAATTATCGTCTCCAAATATAGCCTCTTATAATAATTTCTTTTTTCCTCTTATTAAATTTTCTTCCGACGAAAATATTAATAAGTCAAGTCTAAATTAACTGTAAAAATCACCAAGAAAAAAAAATAAATATATTATTTTACACTTTAAAATCAAAATGGAATACAATAATACAAAATCAAAAAATCCCAATGTAATACAATGTAAACTCTTATTCAAATGTATCGTCTTTCTCGTTAAATCTCGTTAAAAAATAAAATAAATACATTAACAACATAGAAGAAGAAAATTAATACAAAAAATAAATACCAACAATTATAAACTTATTGATTTTTAAATGGAAAATAAAATTACTTGTCAAATTTTTTTCATCGTTTGAGCTTTTGCAGATTTTAACGAGATTAGTTTTTTCATCATGATAATAGGTTGATGGCAACTCTAACAAAATATTAAATTATTATTGAGTAAATTTGAGACTATACCGTAGCTTTAAAAACTGAAAATAATTAACTCACTGTAATCAAAAATGATTTTGTCTCCAACGACTATCCAATTTAGTCATTTTTTTTTTGTTCCAGTTTTATAAATTGTATTTGATATATTACATTAACACCTCAGACATTTCAGCAATCCTTTTTATTACCTGTACACAATAAAAATATTAAATAAACATTATCTTTTAAATTTTTATTCAAACTGGAGTAATTATTAACAACAAAGAAAGAGAGTATATGAAAGTGAGACTAATTAATTTATGGTAATTAAATAAAAAAATACATAAAATTGTAAATGTATGAATAATAGATAAATGAATAAACAAATAAACGAAAAAAATTGAGGTTCAAAATGAATAAATGGATGTCAAACATTGAAAATAAAAACTGACCAAGTCCTCCAACAAAGGAAAATTGATGTTGAAACATTTCATAATTTTCAAATTGTTATAAAAACAATTATTATATGTATAAGCGGCCATCTACCTGAAAAATTATTTTGTCGATCAGTAGAGTTTTACTTATCGACAATGCTGAATTTCTTGAAAAAGCTGCAGGGAAGCGTTCACCTGGAGTTCACCTGGAGTTCCACGTAAAGATTTCGATGAAAGAAAGTTATTATTAAAAAAAAACTTGTAATCCACGTGTTTTTAACCTTAAAATTGGTTATAAATAAAAATTTAAACTTTTCTTATAATAAAAAAAAAAAAGAGCAAGACAACAACATATTTTTCTGTATTTAATGGGCCTCAGGTTCTCAAAAAAGTTGACGAGAGCATTTCCAGAGTTTACTTAGAATGAGTGCAAAAAAAATATATATTGAGAAAGACCGACAAACTTCTGTTGATGATGACAAGGATCAAAAAGTTGTCATCAATTCACTGGATTACGACTCATTAGCACAAATCTTCATGTTGCTACCAATACCAGAAAGGATAGACATAGAAAAAGGTATACATATATTATCATCAAATAAAAGTTTCTTGTTTGTTAATAAAATATCAATGTTTATGTTATTAATTTTTATATTTGTAACGTTTTATTCTAGTTTGTGGCAAATGGAAAGAGGCATGTCAACTAGCTTGGTATGACATAAAAAAATACAAATGTGAATCATCAATTGGACGTTCATATAATAACCGTTTGTTGACACAATCATACCTCAAGAAAATATTATTAAGATGTGGTATTCATTTAAAAGAATTGTCTCTCTCAAATATTTGCAAATCAAATATCATGCCATTTGTTGGTAATCACTGTAAAAATTTAACAAGTCTTGAATGTGAATTTAACGATAATTCATTAATGTATAAAGCTCATCACTTGGTTCAAGCATTTAAACAGTTGGATAAATTAAAATGCGTAAAAATAATGGTGAATTGTCAATACAATAATAAACTCTTTGCAATAATTAATAGTCTTCCAAAAGAAATTAATGAAATTCATTTATTTTTTAAATCTCTGTGGAATCAAAAACAAACACGTTCTATGGTAGGTTGTTATTATATACCAACTAGTTGTTTATCACCAGTGACAAACAATGGTATCAATTGAATAATTACAAATTACTTAAATAAATTTTTATTATTTTCAGACTATTAAAAAATTTAAAAATCTTAAAAAATTGACAATACATAGACTCCGTTTAGACAAGATAATCAGTCAAGAAATAGCAGAAAAAACAACACTTGTTCATCTTAACATTCAACTGCATAATTTAGACGTAAGGTTTTTTTCATTTGAAAAACTCGTTAGTTTGGAACATATTGATCTAACGCTGCCCGTGGAGCCCAAACGTTTATATGAATCTGACAATGACCTCACTACAAAAGTACTTGACACTATTTTTTGTACATGCAAAAATCTGAAACATCTTAATATTCCATCTGGTCCTTATGATGTAGCTAAAATTCCTCTCGAAAAATGGATAAACTTTCAAAACTTACAATATCTTGCTATTTCTTGTAATATGACGCCTGACTTAGCAAATACAATCGTTAAATATTGCAAGAATTTGAAACATTTAAGGATACATAATTATCATTATATTATGAATACTGCTTTGAAAACGTTAACAGAGCTGGAAAATCTTGAATGTTTATCATTGCTTGATTGCATTAAGCTCAATGAGGAATCAATAATTGCAATTTCAAACAATTGTAAAAAACTTAAACGTTTAGAAATTCCTATTGGTTTTATTTATGACCCTCCTTCATCCCCGTCTGTTCTTGATGAGTTATCAAGGTTACAATATCTTGAACATTTAAAATTGTGTATGGGAAAATATCTTAAAGATAGTACAATTATTGCTATTGCTAATAATTGTAAAAACCTAAAAAGTATAGAAATCCAAGGTTGCAGTGCTATTACTGAAACAGCTCTCGTTGCTTTAACAAAGTTGGAAAATTTAGAAAAACTAGATGTAAGCTTTATTGATATTACAGACAGCTTCATTAGTAAATTGAAAGAATTAAAAGAATTGCATTGTGGTCATTGCAAGGAACTTACTGAAGCTGGTATCATTCAATTTATCAAAAATAACCCAGATCTTAAAGAGATTCGTGTCTGGGGTATAGATAATATTACAATTAATCTGGTTACTGCTGCTGATGAGGCAACTAAAGATCGTACAAATGGTATTATTTTACACATAAAAATGTCTAATCCGTTAATAAGAGAAGCTTCGAAGTCAATAATAAAATCTCAATGGTTGGTTGTTGATTAGAGATATAATTGAATTTATCGTACATCTTTTTCTAATTTATTCTTAAAAACACATAAAAAATACGTTGCCGAGTCAATGACATTGTGAAGATATTGTAAAAGAGCATTAATATTAATATTACTTGTTTTCTATATAACTTGGAATTATAAAAATTTTAATGGCAATTAATTAATTAATTTTAATATTTTTGTAAATGAATTGGTATAGTCACAAGAGAGACGAAGAAAGACAGAGAAAAAGAAAATTCTTTAACCAGTAAAATATCAAAAAAATCACACGTAAATGTATTGCAATTTTTCTGCACATTCTAATGAAAAAAAAAATTATAGTAATGAGTTCAAATATTTCCGTATAAGCGGCAATTGCAGTTTGCCAACTTTGCAATTCCGATAAGTCAAAGAATTTAACTTGAATATAATTTTTAGTTTGTCATGTATTATCATCATTTTGTATTCGAAAAAAAAAAAATATTTCTTTGCAATTGAAATGAAAGTTTAAAAATAATTAAATATTATTTTTGAATTACAAAATAATAAAAACATTGATGTCTTCGATTGATGTACATTTAATTTATTTATTTTTATATTTTTATTTTCATTTAAATGAATAATTATTCATTAAAATTTAAATGTCTAATTGAGGAATTTCTTGATCTACCTTTTACATTTGTTGATGGTATTTAAATATAATATTATTAAAATCATGTGTATGTTATTTAAAATATTCATTTTTATAATATATACTGAGTATATTTACTAAAAAAAATTGCCAGGTATTACGTAACTCATTAGTGTCATTTAAATTTGTCATTGATAATCGAGGACATGTATCTATATCTTCGATAGCATGACTAAATTTTTGCCGAGTTTTTTTTTAATGTTCAAAATTTTAACAGTAAATATAAATATAAATAAACAGTTTTTTTTTACAATAAAAAGAGTCAGGTATGAGAGAGAAAAAAATTTATCTGTTCTTTAACGTAAAAACGCAAAGTTGTAAAATTTATTTAATTATTGAAAATTAAATAAACTATTAAATAATTTGGTTCTTTTTTTATAGCAAAGCTTGATAGAATAGAATTTTAAATTATAAAAATTATTTATTTTTATCGTCATGATCATATTTTAAATAAATTTATAAAATTACCGAGGTTACCTCTATATAATGAGGCTCGGTAGTGTTTCCGCATTCTTTTCTTTTCGGTAAGATATTATTTTTTTTTCTCATACTTGATGTAAATTTCATATGAAATAAATTTTTAAATATACCAATAATTATAAACTTGATCATTTTTAAATTGAAAATGAAATCACTCGTCAAATTTATTTATAATAAAGCAATAAAATATAAAATACGACAATATATTTCAATCTGAACACTCAACTACATTAACACCTTAGATATTCCAGCACTACTTTTAATTATCTGTAAGCAATAAAAATGTTAAATAACATTATATTATCAATTTTTTTCAAACTGGAGTAATTATTAACAACAAAAAAAGAGAGTAAATAAAGTGATAGTAATTAATTTATGGTAATTGAATAGACAAATACATACAAGTGTAAATGTATGAATAATAGATAACTGAATAAAAGAATAAACAAAAAATTAAGTCTCAGAATAAATAAATAGATGTCAAAAAGGGTAAATTGATGTTGAAATATAACATAATTTTTGAATTGTTATATTAATTAAAAAAACAATTATTATATAAACGGCCATCTAGCTGAAGAATTATCGACTATTATTTTGTCGATCAGTAGAATTTTACTTATCGACAATTATGAATCACTCGAAAAAGCTGCAGGATCCGTTCACTGAGAATTCATCTGGAGTTCCAGGAAAAGATTTTGTTGAAAGAAATCTCATAAAAAAGTGATCCGCATTTTTTTAACCTTAAAGTTGGTTATAAATAAAAATTAAGACTTTTGTTGATAAAAAAAAAAAGCAGGACTCAACAACATATTTCCCTATATTTCAAGAGCCTCAGGTTCTCAACGAAGTTGACGACAGCATTTTTAGAGTTTACCTAAAATGAGTGCAAAAAAAATATGTATTGAGAAACGTCAACAAACCTCTGATGATGATGACAAGGATCAAAAAGTTGTCATCAATTCACTGGATTACGACTCATTAGCAAAAATCTTCATGTTGCTGCCAATACCGGAAAGAATAGACATGGAAAAAGGTATATATTATCATCAAAATAAAGTTTCTTTTTTGTTAATAAAATATCAATGTTTGTGTTATTAATTTTTATTTTTGTAACGTTTTATTCTAGTTTGTGTCAAATGGAAAGAGGCATGTCAACGAGCTTGGTATGACATTAAAAAATACAAATGTAAATCATCAATTGGACGTTCATATAATAACCGTTTGTTGACACAATCATACCTCAAGAAAATATTATTAAGATGTGGTATATATTTAAAAGAATTGTCTCTCTCAAATATTTGCGATTCAAGTATCATGCCATTTGTTGGTAATCACTGTAAAAATTTAACGAGTCTTGAATGTGAATTTAACAATAATTCATTGTTGTATAATTCGGATCGATTTGTTCGGGCATTTACACAGTTGGATAAATTAAAATGCATAAAAATAATAGTAAATTGTCAATACGATGAACCCTTTGCAACAATTAATCTCTTTGCAATAATTAATAGTCTTCCGGAAGAAATTAATGAAATTCATTTATTGTCTCCGTTGAAACCACATAGAACATTTTCTCTGGTAAGTTGTTATTGAATACCAAGTAGTTATTTACGTATCACCAGTGACAAACAATAGTATCAATTGAATACAAATTATTTAAATCAATTTTCATTACTTTCAGACTCTTAAAAAATTCAAAAATCTTCAAAAATTTACAGTAGATGGCTTCTATTCAGAAAAAATTCTTCATGAAATAGCAGATAAAACAACACTTGTTTATCTTAACATTCATCTGTATGATAAATCTAAAGGGTGTTATTTATTTAATAAACTGGTTAATTTAGAACATATTGACCTAACGCGGCCCATGCAACCTGGAATTTTCTATGAAGCTTACACTGACCTCTCTACAAAAGTACTATATACTATTTTTTCTACATGCAAAAATCTGAAACATCTTGATATTCCACCTGGTCCTTATGATTTAGCTAAAATTCCTCTCAAAGAATGGATAAACTGTCAAAACTTACAATATCTTGCTATTGGTTGTGATATATCGCCTGACTTAGCAAATACAATCGTTAAATATTGCAAGAATTTAAAACATTTGAGAATACTTAATCCTCATGACATAACGAATATAACTGCTTTAAAAAAGTTAACAGAGCTGGAAAATCTTGAATGTTTATTATTGCACGATTGCATTAAACTCAGTGAGGAATCAATAATTGCAATTTCAAATAATTGTAAAAAACTTAAACGTTTAGAAATATCTTATCGTCCTTTTTATAATGACCCTCTTTCTTATCTATTTGTTTTTGATGAGATATCAAAGTTACAATATCTTGAACATTTAAAATTGTGTATGGGAAAATATCTTGAAGATAGTACAATTATTGCCATTGCCAATAATTGTAAAAATCTAAAAAGTTTAGAAATCGCAAACTGCAAAGCTATTACTAAAAAGGCTCTCGTTGCTTTAACAAAGTTGGAAAATTTACAACAACTAGACGTTAGCGAGCTTAATATTACTGACAGCTTCATCAGTAAATTAAAAGGATTAAAAGAATTGCATTGTGCTCATTGCAAGAAACTTACTGATGATGGTATCATTCAATTTATTAAAAATAACCCAGATCTTAAGGAGATTAGTGTCTGGAAGATAAATAATATTACAATTAACCTGGTTATTGCTGCTGATCAAGAAACTAAAGATCGTACAAATGGTATTATTTTACACATAAAAATGTCTAATCCGTTAATAAGAGAAGCTTCAAAGTCAATAATAAAATCTCAATGGTTGGTTGTTGATTAGAGATATAATTGAATTTATCGTACATCTTTTTCTAATTTATTCTTAAAAACACATAAAAAATACGTTGCCGAGTCAATGACATTTTGAAGATGTTGTAAAAGAACATTATTATTAATATTACTTGTTTTCCATATAACTTGAAATTATAAAAATTTAAATGACATCTTTAATATTTTTGTAGAACAAAGTTAAAAAATAAATTAATACTTCTTCAAATAATTTTCTGTATGGAACAATTATTTTTACCTTTAATCGTATGAAAAAATAAATACAAAAAGATTAAATTGAATCCATTTAAATCTCCAGAAACAAAGCACGTCAGTCATCAAACTGAAAAAAAAAATAATATGATTACAGATATTTCTCAATTTATTTATATATAATATAAATTAATAATCTTATACAAGATCGTCTAAATGAACTCCAAGAGCAACTTTAGTTGTATCTTGGTCTGTTGAATTTGGAGTATTTATATTCTGAGCCGGTGCATCTTGCGCCTCTTTCACATCCCTACACAAACAAATAATAAACATAAAAATTTTTAAAAACCACTTATCTAGTTATGTAAAATAATAAAAATAGAAAATCATTACATAGCTGTTGTATTATTATTTTTCAAAGTTTCTGTATCTTTTTCTTCTTTTGGAATTGTAAATGATTCTATGGGTTTCTCTACACATGAATCAATTTTTTCATTCGCAATACAAGTTGTTGATTTAATTGGCACAAGTAGAAAATTTTCAACTGGTGGCAATTGTGAATTTGGATTGATAGCACGATAAGCCAAACTGTTCTACATATGTTGAATTTTTAACTTCATTTAATTGACCAGGTTTTAAGACATCATCATTCAATAACATAACGGTATCAATTAAATTATCAATTGCATCATTTTCTTCCTTTTCTAATTGCTTTAAAATTAACCTATGAGGTCTTGGATTAATGACACCTTTTTTATCAGCCCAAATTCATACATATACACTGAGATAATTCAACACAAATTGATGATGATTATTCTTCATTACAACAATTATCATTAATAATATTACCCAAGGTTCATCTGGTACATTAGCACATGGAACTAAAACATTCATTTTTGGAGATGAAGTTCAACACAAATTATTCACTAAACACTGTGCTTTAAAGTATGCGATGAAATCGAGTTAATCACTCAAATTGGACACAGAAAAAAATGGCAGGTTGAAAAAAGTATACTCAGTTGAAATCTACACTGCTTATTTGATCAATCCAAATAGTGATTACGATAATAGTGATGACGATGATACAGATTAGAGAAAAGACAGTAATATATAAGAGAAAGGTGGCATTAATGATTATTTAATTCAACTTATTCAAGATGTTTTTTTTTCTTTTAAATATTTCAACTTAACTATTTGCATCTGTAATTTATCATGAGTTTGGTGCTTTTTTCCTGTTTTACTTTTCTTGATGTTGAGTATTTACTCGTTATCTTGTTGTCTTTTCAATTTTTTTCATTATATAACTACTACTCCCAACAACAAAAAAAACACACGCACGTGTGAGAATATTAATAATATTTTTCTCGAAATTTCATAGATATAGTCTGGGCAAGATGGAGACTTCATCAATGAAATGATGCGAAAAATTCTTTTTTCAATGCTGCTGGAAATCTGGAATTGAAAATATATTTCACTACGCGGTAGTAATTATTAATTGTTCTTTGAAATGAAATATCATTGTCATCAAAACAAAATATACAACCAATTGAATTTCAGAATTAAAAAGTATTATATTTAATGAATAATCGAAATCACAAAAAAAAAAAAAATTTCCAGTCTCTGTTGTCAATATAAATATAAATCTATAGAAAAAATGAATTTATCAAAAAATTGACTTGAAAGAAAAAAAAAATTTATGAAATTAGCTAAAAACTATATAGTTTCTGGTAATAAATTTTATTTGAATGTTAAGAAAAATAAACATCTTTTGTTAATTATTAATAATTCAATTACTTTGTTTGAAAATTGTTTTCAAGAGTAATCATCTTTTAACACACAGAAATTGACTCAGACTACCAACTGGCATCAAGCCTTTGCTAACAGACAAAAAACATTACCCAAACGTATTAAAAATTTATAAAAAATAGTAAAATTGATACCTGAGATTGAAANTTCAAAAAAAAAAAAAAAAAAAAAAGAAAAACCTAATATAATGTACACAAAACTTAATTCATCTTTTATATTTTTCAAGTTAAATAGTTATTTTATAATTTTCAGGGTTTTAAATTTATTGAAATTTAGGTAAAGGACTCTAGTAAATTTATTATAAATAATTTACCCATAAAATAGTATAACAAATTAACTCAACGTATAACTTTTGAGTCTTTTTTCTATTTTCTTCAGCACGAAATAATGTCAATATGTTTTAAAAAATATAATTATATTGAATAAGTATTCGTAATCATAAAAAAAAAAATCCAGACCTTAAAAAAATATGTAAAATTATTGACCTAAAAGGATAAATTAAAAAAAATTTAAATTTTAATAAATTAGGCAATAATTATGAGGTTACTTTTTAAGCATAAATTTTATTTGAATAGTTTTTGAATGACAAAGATGAACATAATTTTATTAAAAGTATAAAAATATTCAAAGAAACTAATCGAATCCTCTATAATAATAATTATCAAAAAAGCACAGTTCGTTTTTAATAATAGTATCATATGAAGTAGATTCATCGTGAGTTGGCGCTTCTATATATTTGAAAATTAATTTTTTATCATTGTCTGTTAGATTAAATTTATTTTGTTCAATATTGAGCATCTCAAGCATCGTCACACCAATGAAAACTTCAGGCTTTAATTCATTAAGATTGTTTGATTGTAAACATAAAGATTTCAGATATGTGGTCCCATTGAAAATATCAATTGGAAGATCTGTCAAATTATTGTTATGAATATCTAAAAGTTCAAGATAAGTCAAGCCATCAAAAATATTGGACTGAAGATTTGTCAGTCTGTTGGATCCCAAATTTAGAGCTGATAAAAATGTCAATTCATTGAATATTCCTTGTGGAAGAGATGTTAAATTATTATTATTGATGAATAAAATTTCAAGATTGCAGTTCAGTCCAGTAAAGGTATCAGGCTCTAGACTGGTTAGTTTGTTTGTATCTAATTTCAACTGAAGTAGAGATGTCAATCCGCTGAATAAATATTGTGGAAGAGATGTTAAATTATTATCACCAATATCTAAATCTTCAAGATAAATCAACTTATTAAAAATATTAGACGGAAGGCTTGTCAGTTTGTTGGCATGCAAACTTAAAATACGTAAAGACTGTAATTCATTAAATATTCCTTGTGGAAGAAATGTTAAATTATTATAACTGATATCTAGAGTTTTAAGATTGGACAAGCCATCAAAAGTATCATTTTCAAGACTAGACAGTTTGTTAGAATCTAATCTTAAATCATCTATAGATATCAATCCATTGAATACTCCTTTCGGGAGAGATGTTAAACCTCTGTTAGACATATAAATAACATCGTTTGGAGAACCGTCACAAACATCTTCCATGTAAAATACAGAAGATGTATTACAAAAGTATGTTTTGTATGTTAGTGCTGAAACATACATGCAATTATAACAATTAAAAATAAAATTAAGAAAAAAGTATCATTTGCTTATTAATCAAAGATAAAATAAAAAATATAACTTACTTTGATTTGTTGATATGTCATTTTTCAGTACAGTGCTGTCTTCAGCTTCTGGCTTATTTGTTTGGGTTGGCAATGATTTTGATTCTCCCTGAAATAATTATGTACTTATAAATTAAAATAAATTTATTTAAAATTTTTTTCAAATTTTAATTTTAAGTTAATAATAAAATTTAATATTTTGTTGAATTAAATAAAAATTATATTTTAGTTATTCATTTATTATTATTTTAAATATCTATAAATTATAAAATAACTATATTTTGTTTCATTTTTTTTTAAATAACGGTAAAGAAGAATATCATTGTTTAACTTGTTGAAACTAGGAAAAATTGAAAAGCCATGTGGCCTAGAGGATTAAAGGGATTAAGGCAGTTACCAAGAAAGGGAAAACGACTCGGGTTGCATGGTGAATATCACAGCATCTTAAAATTCTACGTGAACAACTTGTCAAGGTATTGCACGACGATTTACCGAAGTTTATTATACAAGAACATTATATTTAGTACAAGTACATTATACAATTACATTCTATCTAGCTTTAATACATGCACTTGATAGAATGCTTACAGAATTTTTTTATTTAAATTGCATATAAAATTTATACATCTAATTATTTATATTATACATCTAATACCTTTATATTTTTTTCAAATATACAAAATATATACACAATCAACTTGATAAATAATATTTTAAATAATTTTTACTCACCCCAATTGGACAAATAAACAAGACAGCTGCAGTAATTATAAAAATCGTTATATAAGTAAACTTCTTCATTCTTGTAGTATCGATTAGCAATACTAATAATCAATACTTAAATCACTCTGAACAAACGTAAATGAGATATGGCAAATCTCAATAGTGGTCAGTATAAAAAAAAAATCCACATCATGAAAACCACGCATGCGTTGTGCAACGTGTAATGGTGCCCAACAAAAAACAAGATATTTTCTACGTTACCAATCAACGAAAACGCCAATTTTCCGCTAATTATTAGCTTTTTTTTTCTCTCTGTAGAATTAAAATTTATTCAATTATTGATGGCTGAAACTGTATGAGAATCACGAGCGATGTTGTCACATGAGCAATCATCTGTAAAAAATATTTTCTAATAAATTGCTTATTTATAAATTCCAATAAATTAGTTTAATAATTTTCTTATACTTTGCAAGAGTTTTGAATTTATTGGAAATAAACGAGCATAAAAAAATTCAACTCTTTGATGATGTAATTAAAGTGCAAATGATTGTATCGCTTGATATAATTTTGTATTTGTTTTTTCCACATTAATTTCATGGATTAATCCTCCTGTATGAGTTGCTTATTAAATAAATCATACTATATACTATTTTTCCAGTTTTAATAATTCTGTTTGATGCATTTCATGAACACCTTAGACATTTCAGCCATACTTTTTATTATCTGTAAACAATAAAAACATTAAATAAACATTGTATATTATGATTTTTTTTTAAACTAGAGTAATATCAACAACAAAAAAAAGAGTAAGTGAAAGTGATACTAATTAATTTATTGTAATTAAATAGACAAATACATAAATTGTAAATCTATGAATATAATAGATAAAAAAATAAACAAATAAACAAAAAAAAATGAGTTTAGCAAAAACTGACCAAGTCCTCCAACAGAGGAAAATTGATGTTGAAAAATAACATAATTTTTAAATTGTTATATTGATTAGAATTTTTTTTTTTTTTTTATTTAATGAACACTAGGGACAAAGCCCTATGGTTCGTATATTAATTAGAAAAACAATTAATATTTAAGCGGCCATCTAGCTGAAGAATTATCGACTACTATTTTGTCGAACAGTAGAATTTTACTTATCGACAATTATGCATTTGAGAAAGCTGCAGGGAGCCGTTCATCTGGAGTTCCAGGTAAAGATTTTGTTGAAAGAAAGCTATTATTAAAAAAATAAAACTTGTGATCCACGTGTTTTTAACCTTAAAATTGGTTATAAATAAAAATTTAAACTTTTATTAAAATAAAAAAAAAGAGCAGGACTCAACAACATATTTCCCTGTATTTAATGGGTTTCAGGTTCTCAAAAGAGTTAAAAGGAATATGTGTTGAGAAAGATCGACAAACCTCAGATGATGATGACAAGGATCAAAAAGTTGTCATCAATTCACTGGATTACGACTCATTAGCACAAATCTTCATGTTGCTGCCAATACCAGAAAGAATAGACATGGAAGAAGGTATATTTTATCATAAAAATAAAGTTTCTTTTTTGTTAATAAAGTATCAATGTTTGTGTTATTAATTTTTACAATTGTTACGTTTTGTTCTAGTTTGTGTCAAATGGAAAGAGGCATGTCAACTAGCTTGGTATGACATTAAAAAATACAAATGTGAATCATCAATTGGACGTTCTTATGATAACCGTTTGTTGACACACTCATACCTCGAGGAAATATTATTAAGATGTGGTAATTATTTAAGAGAATTGTCTCTCTCAGATTCAGTTTGCAATTCAAATATCATGCCATTTGTTGGTGAACATTGTAAAAATTTAACAAGTCTCGAATGTGAATTTAGCGAAAATTTATTAGTTCATAGAGCTCATCACTTCGTTCAAGCATTTGCACAGTTGGATAAATTGAAATGCATAAAAATAATAGTGAATTGTCAATACGATGATGAAACAATTAATATCTTTAAAATAATTAATAGTCTTCCAAAAGAAATTAATGAAATTCATTTATTTTTAAAATCTCCGATGAATCGAAAACGAACACGTTGTATGGTAAGTTGTTATTACATACCAACTAGTTGTTTATCACCCGTGACAAACAATAGTAACAATTAAATAATTACAAATTATTTAAATAAATTTTTATTATTTTCAGACTATTCAAAAATTTAAAAATCTTAAAAAATTGACAATACATAGCCTCCGTTTAGACAAGATAACCTATCAAGAAATAGCAGAAAAAACAACACTTGTTCATCTTAACATTCAACTGTATGATTTAGACGTGAGGTTTTTTTCATTTGACAAACTCGTTAATTTGGAACATATTGAGCTGACGCTGGAGATAATTGCAGGTTTATGTGAAGCTAGTATTGACCTCTCTACAAAAGTAGTCTATACTATTTTTTGTACGTGCAAAAATCTAAAACATCTTGATATTGCACGTGGTCCTTATGATGTAGCTAAAATTCCTCTAAAAAAATGGATAAACTTTCAAAACTTACAATATCTTGCTATTTCTTGTAATATGACGCCTGACTTAGCAAATACAATCGTTAAATATTGCAAGAATTTGAAAGACTTGAGGATACATAGTCTTCCTCACATTATGGATGAAACTGCTTTAAAAAAGTTAACAGAGTTGAAAAATCTTGAATGTTTATCATTGCTTGGTTCTGTTACGCTAAAAGAGGAATCAATAATTGCAATTTCAAACAATTGTAAAAAACTTAAACGTTTAAAAATTCCATTTGGTTCTATTTATGATGACCCTTCTTCTTCCCCGTCTGTTCTTGATGAGATATCAAAATTGCAATATCTTGAACATCTAAACTTGTTTATGGTAAAAAATCTTAAAAATAGTACAATTATTGCTATTGCTAATAATTGTAAAAACCTAAAAAGTTTAGAAATCCGAAATTGCAGTGCTATTACTGAAACAGCTCTCGTTGCTTTAACAAAGTTGGAAAATTTACAAAAACTAGACGTTAGCGAGCTTAATATTACTGACAGCTTCATTAGTAAATTGAAAGGATTAAAAGAGTTGTATTGTATTTTTTGCAAGAAACTTACTGAAGCTGGTATCATTCAATTTATTAAAAATAACCCAGATCTTAAAGAGATTGTTGTCTATGGTATAAATAATATTACAATTAATCTGGTTATTGCTGCTGATGAGGCAACTAAAAATCGTACAAATGGTATCATTTTATACATACGAAAATATGATTTGTTTCTAACAGAAGCTTCTAAGTCAATAATTAAATCTCAATGGTTGGTTGTTAAATAGATGTAATTAAATTATCGTTTACGTTTTTCTAATTTATTTTCAAAAACACATACAAAATACGTTGCCAAGTCAATGACATTGTGAAGACATTTTAAAAGAACATTATAATTATAACTCGTATTCTATAGTCCTTGAAATAATAAAAACTCGAATGACAATGGTAATATTTTTGTAAAAAGAAGTCCAAAAATAAATATACTTCTTAATTATTTTTTTGTATTGAATAATTATTTCTACCTTTAATAAACGTGCCAGCTGTTGTTTATAGTTACAAATTTGTAAGTATATGGTAAATTCTTGAACATGAAAATTGCATCTTACTAAAGATATGTATTCTTTTAATAAATAATCATTAACAAACATAAATTGATTAATTGTTCATCTCAACAAATGTTCATACAAGCACAAATATTTTTAAGGATTTGTCGAAAATGAAAAACAAGCACACAATTTTTGTGTTTGTTATTATTCATATAATATTTAAAAATTTTTTATTTACAATTCGAAACTTTTGACTACCTCTGACTACAGATCAAGACTTGAGTTATCAAAATCACATGTTGGTAACGTAGACTTCCAGCTGGGATCACGTTATTCCATGTGAGTTTTTTTTTTTTTTTGGTTGTTTGTTTGTTTTTTTTTTAATTTGGCATAGATCTATGTATGCACATGTATGTGGAAGGTAAACAGTGGTTAACAGTTAACACATAACGAATAACAATAGCACAAGTAACGGTCAAACGCGCAAAATTTTCTGATTAAAACTCATCATTGCATTGATATATTTATTTAAAAAAAAATATGTTATAAGTAATTGTGTATTTATTGCATTAACTACTAAATCAATCATCAACAAATCAAATGATCAACTGAGGTAAATGACAATTGATAATCATAAAATAATAACGTGCATCAATTTTATTTCAACATGCTGCATGACATTCAATATTTGGCTTTAAATATAATTTTATTGATGATGATTTAACTGGTTTATCATCTGCACCTTTGATTGATCTACATTTTGAAATATATATATTTTTTTATGGTTATTTTGTTCTGGTTGTAATGCATTTAAATTCATCATTATTTTTTTTATATATATTTTCAGAGTTTACTTAAAATGAGTGCAAAAAGAATATGTGTTGAGAAAGATCAACAAACTTCTGATGATAATGACAAGGATCAAAAAGTTGACATAAATTCACTGGATTACGACTCATTAGCACAAATCTTCATTTTGCTGCCAATACCAGAAAGGGTAGATATGGCAGAAGGTAAATATCATTATCATCAAAATAAAGTTTCTCTTATTTGTTAGTAAAATATCAATGTTTGTGTTATTAATTTTTACATTTGTTACGTTTTAATCTAGTCTGTGCCAAATGGAAAGAGGCATGTCAACGAGCTTGGTATGACATAAAAAAATACAAATGTGAATCATCAATTGGACGTTCTTACGATAACCGTTTGTTGACACAATCATACATCGAGAAAATGTTATTAATGTGTGGTAAATATTTAAAAGAATTGTCCCTATCAGGCGTTTGCAATTCAAATATCATGCCATTTGTTGGTGATCACTGTAAGAATTTAACAAGTCTTGAATGTGAATTTAAC
>MKYW01000116.1:150971-164277 GCA_015776835.1 Aphidius ervi | reverse complement strand
AAAAAAAAAAAAAAATGATCCTGAGAAAGTTGTAGATGGCACCACTACCATACGATTAAAAATAACACAATGTCTACTTCAAAATAGACATTTATTTGTTGTTATTAAATAAAAACATTTAAATTATAATATTTACAAATAATAATAATAATAATAATATAAACAACAATGGCTGAAGAAACAATGGACGTGTATGTATTTTCAAATTATGATGATGTTTATGTTTGTTTTTTGACTAATAATATTTGTTTACAATAATTTAGAGTCAAAAGGTTATGTTTGATAAATATTTAAAAATTAATTTGTTATTGATATTATGTAGACAAATTGAAAAGCCAGAAATAATATCAGAGGATGTTGAAATAAAAGATGTTTCAAAAACTCCAATTGATGATAATGATCAAGTTAAAGTAACAGAAACAACAACATCAATAACAACAGTATCAACAATAGCATCAACAACAACAACGACGACAGATGATGCCGGTGACAAAACAATTGCTCGTACAACATCAACAACAACAACAACAACAACCACAACAACAAATGGCAATGAGAATGTCAATTGTTATTGGTAAATAATATTATAATCTTGTGTGTGTGTTAACAATTGTTATAATAATTTACAAATTAATTAAATTAATTTACAGTGGAAAAGATAGAAATATTGGTATTGTTGAGCTACTATGTGCAGCTTGTTTTAAATGGTTTCATGATACTTGTGTAACATGTCAAATTGGAAAACTTGTTCCATTTATGCTAAATTATGTATTTATGTGTAAAAATTGTTCACCAAGTGGTTTGGAAACATTCAAAAAAAATCAAGCACCATTTCCACAAATGTGTGTTACAGCAATTGCAAATTTACTTCAATTATCACAAAAAGATAACGAACAACGATTATTATTTCATAAAGATAGAGATATTATACCATTTATTGAACTTCATTGGGAAAGTATAACGACAATGCCCAGAAGAGTAACACAATCATGGCATGCTACAATACACAGAGCACTTATTAAAGATGTTGGTACATTATTTACTGTTGATGATAATAATACAGAAGGTCAATTATTTGGATTAATAGTATCTGATTTAACACTTGTTAAACCAAATTATGAAGCAATGATTAAAACTGGTCAGCTAAAAATAACTGAAATGGGAGTACAACATATTGGTACGTTGAATTTTTATTATTCATTTTATTTATTATTTTATTATTATTTATTAATTTATATTATTGCTATTGACAATTAGTACCACTTGGAAGTGGTTTTAGAGGAAGAAATGCCAAGCGTAAATTTCCTGGTGAAGGAACTGGTGCTGGACCTGGTAAAAAAGGACGTGGTTCTGATTTATCAACACCAAAATTACCTGCACATGGTTATCCCTTGGAGCATCCTTTTAATAAAGATGGATACAGATATATACTAGCTGAGCCAGATCCTCATGCTCCATTTAGACAGGTATTTTTTGCTTATACAGTGTTTAATTAACAATTTATACTCATTTTTTTTTCGTTTTTGTTACAAGGAATTTGATGAGAGTAGTGATTGGGCTGGTAAACCAATACCTGGTTGGTTATACAGAGCATTAAGTCCATCAACTGTATTATTAGCTCTTCATGATAGAGCACCACAATTAAAAGTTGCTGAAGATAGACTTGCTGTTACTGGTGATAAAGGATATTGTATGGTTAGAGCAACACATTCTGTAAGTCGTGGTACATGGTATTGGGAATCAACAATTGAAGAAATGCCTGAAGGATCAGCAACAAGATTAGGCTGGGCACAAGAATATGCAAATCTTCAAGCACCATTGGGTTATGATAAATTTGGCTATTCATGGAGATCAAGAAAAGGTACAAAATTTCATGAAAGTCGTGGTAAACATTATAGCAATGGATACAGTGAGGGTGATGTGCTAGGATTTTTAATTATTTTACCAGACACACATGATTCATCACATATTCCAAATACATACAAAGACAGACCACTTGTTAAATTTAAATCACATTTGTATTATGAAGAAAAAGATCAAGTACCAGAAGCACTTAGAGCATTAAAAAGTCTTTCAAGTAGTCAAATTATTTTTTATAAAAATGGAGTTTCACAAGGTGAGGCATTTGTTGATATAAATAGAGGTGCTTATTATCCAACTGTATCTATTCATAAAAGTGCAACTGTCTCTGTTAATTTTGGTCCAAATTTTAAATTTTCACCACGTGATATTGCATTTCGTGGAATGCATGAAAAAGCTGAAGAAGCCATGGCTGAACAATCACTTGCTGATATGCTTTATCTTGGAGACAATGAAGGAAAATTAAGACTCGATACATTTACATTATGACATTAATGAAATTTTTTTTTTTTCGTCCCCCATTTTCAATATCAAATTATTAATTTTTTTTAATACATTATTATGTAATTATTATTCATTTTTCTTACAACAATGAAAAATCAATCAAAAAATAACAAGTAATTATACAATTTATTTGTAAATGAAATATTTTATAGCATGTTGTCTTCTTGACAAAAAAAAAAAATGATTATTCGTTTTTCCATTTTATAAAAATCAGCTGAAATAAAAATCATTTTTTTTCTTCCTATTGTAAAATAATAAATAATCATCGTCAATATTTTATATATAGAAAATAAACAAGTATATATTTACAAAATAAATAATTAAACTAATAAATATAATATTTAAATTGATATTTTTATTTTTTAAATCCACCAAGACATGTTGGACTAGGTGATACTATTTTACTACTCTCTTCCCATTGTGCTGGTGTTTTAGCCTTAAATAAAAAAGTAACATTAAATTAATGCAAATTAACAAAAAAAAAAAATAGTAAAATAAATAAAACTCACTTCAATGGACAATGCATGAACACCATTTTTTAATTCATCTTCAAGCAATCCATTGATTATTCTGTGTCTTTTAATCAAAGTTTGATTGTCAAATTTTTCCGACACAACAACAACTTTAAAATGTGTCTCAGCTCCTTTTGGAACATTGTGCATATAAGATTCATTATAAACAGCAAAATAACATGGTTTTAATGAATCTTCAATTTTTTTTTTAATCATTGTTTCAATTGGTTTATCCATACTCATTTTTCTAATAATAAAATTCAATCTACTTGGTAAATCTAATGACAAAAAAAATTCAAATTAATTACAATTAATTAAATTAAATATATTTTTAAAAAACTTACTTGATTTAGTTATAATTTTATGATATTTAAACATTTGTTTATAATGTCAATTTTTTTTGTACTATATCAAAGCAATATCAGCTGATTTTTTCATTTATTGAGGTCGTCATTCCACCACTATTTCCATCGGTTGGTAAATTAAAAAGTCAAAAATATATATGTAATGTATTTTTGCTATAGTTTATGTAAACAGCTCTCTCTCTCTCTCTCTCTCTCTCCCTCTCTCTTGATGCTGTTTTGAAGGAACAACAAGAGAAAAAAAAATAATAAAATAAATTAATCTTTGCTCTCTCTTGCACTTGTTGAACATCATACATCTAAATATAACAAATAAATTTATCTCTCTCTCTCTTTTTTATAATACCCCCTTGTTTTCACTCTCTTCAGATTCCAATTTTTCGTTGACCGTTTACAATCGTATTATTTACGTTAAAAAAATATATATATAAAACATATATACATACATATAAATATTAAGTATACAGCCAACTAAACGTCTAGAGCAAGACCTTGGTTCTCTCCAGTTGTTTGTGATGATTATCTTGTGTATGTACAATTTAATAATTAATAAAAAAATATGGATAAAAAAAGTGAACATTGTCTGTAATGTAGACAATATTAATATACAAATGATTATTAATAATATTCCCTAGTTGAATATTTTTTTTTTTTATTATTTCAAATCAAGCTTTGTTAATATTTTTATAAAAAAACAAAAAATACATAATAATAAATTAATTAATGTGTTGTGTTCAATGACGCTTTATCATCATCATCATCAACAACATCATCATCAACAACAACTTTATTTCAGCTGTCAAAAAATTTTTAAATAATTTTTTTTTCATTTCTTTTATATAATTTATTTAAAATTCAGCTAATTATTATTTTAAAAATATATATTAAAAAGTTGACAAGATTAATTCAATGATTAATGAGGTATGTATTGCATTAATTAATAAAATGTTATTATGATGTCCTCAATTAAATTTTTTAATGTTGTTGTTGTTGAATTTTAACCAGAAATAGCAATGGTTGAAATGGAAAAAGAGTATATACTTCAGTGGTCTGGCCATGCTGAACGTATCACTGAAAAATTACGCCATTATGTATCAAATCAAGCACTCGTTGATGTTACATTACTTTGTCAAGATGAAAAATTACGTGTACATAAGCTGGTACTTGCAGCAACATCAGAATATTTTGAGGTAAATATATTTAAAAAATAAATAAATATTTCATAATAATAATAATAATAATAATAAAATTGTATAATGGTTTATTTTTATTTGACACATGTTTATTTTTGTTAGGAGTTATTGGAGCAAGATTTAGGTCAGGAACCAATAATACTTTTGAAAGATTTAAATTTTGATATTTTAAAAGCAATGGTTGAATTTATGTATTGTGGAGAAACAACAATTGCACATTGTCATTTACAATCATTACTAGATGCTGCACAATTATTTAAGGTAAAATGATAATTAACATTAACATTAAATGTTATTATTTATTAAAAATTGTGATAATTAATTTACTTATTTATATCGACAGATTAAAGATTTAGAGTCTATTGTTAATTTTATGATGATGGATGACAATAAAACTGAAGAAGAATCAAATACTCAAGAAGAAAATAATGATTGTAGTTCAGTTAAATCAAATATAATTAGTAGTACAGATGTTACTGATGATGGCACATGTGTCAATAATTTATTTGATGATACAATATTAAAAACAAATGATAATTGTGATGATGTATCAAGTGATAATGAGCATAGTCATGATATTAAAATATTAATAAATGATACTGATAGTACAAATGAATTAATAACCAGTGAATCAACATCTCAATCAGATAGTAATTCTGATAATGATGATAATGATGAAAATGATGAAGATGATGATGATGAAGATAATGAAGATGATACAAAATTAATAAATAATCATTTAGATTGTCATGAATTATCAAGTGAAGTTGGTGAATGTTTAAAAGTATATTCACACAAAAAACGTACATCAATTGACAGTAAAACAAATTCAATGATGATTGATAAATATCCTGATCCAATATCGTCATCATCATCATCATCATCATCATCAAATGAACTTGCAACAAATTGCATTGATTTATCTTGTGATACAAAATGTGATACAACATTACCATCAACACTTGAGATGCAAGTTACTGATAACATATGGAATCTTGGTAAATTTATTAATGATAAAAATAAAAATACAAATGATGATTTCTTTAAAATGTCAGATTTTTCAACTCACCGAAAAATTAATGAATTATTTTCAATGAATAGTTGCAATATATCAAATAAAAGACCACCAGTTTTACGTAGAAGTGTTAGACTAAATAATAATGATGATACAATCAACAATAATAATAACAATAATAATATCAACAACAACAACAACAACAGTGAATTAAATAATTTAAAGAAAAAAGTATTTATTAAGAAAAATTTTAATTTAAAAACATTAAAATCTAAAAGAAAAAATAAAGAGTCTGATGAAAATAATATTAATTTGAGAAAACCAGTTAATAATAATAATAATAATAATTCAAGATCACTAAGAAGTACAAGTAAATTAATTAAAAAAACCAATTCATATAATAAAATTGTTAAAGATGATAAAACAAAAACAACATCATCATCATCATCCACATCATCCACATCATCATCTTCATCATTATTAAATAAAAATAATGAAACATTTGTACCAATGAAATTAAATACAATAGCAAGTGTTGATCGTTCATTGTGGGGTGATATGTCTGATGTTATTGAATACAGTGAAAATAATAATAATAATAATAATATATTGAATGAATATTCATCAAGCAAAGAAATACCATTTGCATTGGGTTTGTTACCATTGAGAGCAGCATTAGAAAGAATGCAAGCATCACTTGATTATCAACCACGTAAAACTCGTTCATCAGTTGCACCAACAACAACAACAACAACAAAATTTGATACAAATAATACATCCAAAAGAAAAACAAATTCTTCAAGTGATAGTGATACTGGATCACCTAAAAAACAAATAAACACTGAATTTATTGATAATTGCACAAATATTTTTCATAAAAATATCATAAATGAATTGTCTTCCCAACAAATACATCATCATCATCATCATCATCACCATCATATCAATGCAATTATTAATCATACAACACCAGTCAAACGATGACACAATTATATTATATTATTATTTATAAAAAAGAAAATTATATATAATATATTTTTTATGAATATTAAAATTTATTATTTTTTTTTTTTCATTTTGAAATATTATATTTTAAGCTAGGTGCAGGATTGATGGTTATTTAATTAATAATTAATTTAGATATAATAATGCGAACAAAATATCTATATTTTAAAGCTCAAGTGCATTTTAAAATTAAGAAAAATTATTAAAAATTATATATGAAAAAAAAAAATTGTAAATATATATATTTTTATCATTAATTAATAATATTATATGTTTGTTTAATTGATAATAATTTAATTGTAAATTAATCTTTTGCTTTATGAGATTTAAACAAAATATTTAAATAATTGAATTGTGATGTTTTTTAGATTAGTTTAATTTTAATCTTTAATCAATTTGTGCTGATTTTTTTTTTCTTTTTTTCGAATTATTAATTGTTAAATAACAAATGAGATATAAATTATAATGATAATAAATATTTTTTCAAGTAATAAAAATTTATATATACCTATATGTTATGGATAAAAATAAAGTTCATTTTTTTTTTTTACTAATTTTAGAATAAATAAATAAATAAATAATCAAGTCGTACTTGACTTTGGATTTAAAAAAAGATATTTTAATAATTCAAAGTGTAATGAATTATCAATGAGAATGAGATGAAAATTTATTTCTATTTTCAGCTTTAAATTTTGATAAATAATAAAATTCACCTACGAAATTAAAAAAAAAAAACTATTGATTAAATTAAAAAAACAATTAAATATTAATAATCATCATTGATTTTTATAATGAATATTTTTTGTTTCAATAAAATTTATAATAATAGAAAATTTAAATATTCAATATTATTATCCAATAGATGTCGACTCATTGATATTGCAAATATTAAAATGGCGATGTAATATTGAAATGTAATTGGTTGCTCCAAAAGTAGAGCCAGACCATGTGTCTTTTATTTCCCGCCTTGAACCGGTCTATGAAATATATATATCAATAATATTATTTATTTCTCTTTTCAACTCTCATATTACATACTATCTTTGCACCAGGTGCAACTCTCTCTCTCTCTCTCTCTCTCTCTCTGTCTACATATTTATTAAATGATCCAATAAACAAAAAAAAAAAATAATAAAATAATAAAAAGATGGTGATAAACCTAGCCACAAGTGAGAAAAATAAAAAAAGAGAATATTAAACTGCTGCTGTTGGTTCTTTTGGAGTAGTACATAGAGTTGGTGGTTCTGTTTTCGCGAGAGAAAAAAAGAGATATTAGTTACACACACACACACACATACTCACATAACAATGATGAGTTGTTTGTAAAAAAGAGACAAATAGTTTAATAAAACAAATACAAAAAGAGAGAAAGAAATAGAATAGTCAAGACTCAAGTAACATACACACTCGTGTTGTCGTCGTCGTCGTTGTCGTAGTAGTTGTGTCGTGTATTGTCGTGGTTCCCCGTCCGTCATATTCCCCCTGGTTTGAAAGCAAGGTTGCGGGACATACAGAGAGTTGGTTGAGAGAGTTGCTCATTGCTGCGACCACTACATTTACTAGTTTGTTGCGACGCAGGAAGAAACGGTGCAGTGTGATAAACGGGTGTTCGTTTTTTTTTTATTATTATTATTTTATAATCAAATATATATATCAATTAAATTATATTTAATATAAATAATTAATATATATATTAATTATTATTTAAAAAATTTTATTCACTAAGTAAGTGTTATACTTGTTCGGCCATGGAGAAGCGGATAGAACTTGAGAAAAGGGGAAGGAATCCCGCCGATGTAAGACACACATATTATTATTTTATTATATTTTTTTTTTATATCATATATATATTTTTATTATTAAATAATAATATTTTTTAATATTTTATTTATTTATTTTGTATTAAATATTGTGCATGTGTCTGTTGATGATGATAATGATGATGATGATTGTGGTGGTTGTTGGTTGTCTATTATGTGGGTCGTGTGTATCCAATTAAAATTGTAACACAAAAAAAAATGTGGCTTAATTAAATTAATTATTCAAGATTATTTTCATTGATGTGTCCAGATTATAATAATGTAGGTATAATATATATTAGTAAATCATTTGGTGATGGAGACATGATGATTGGGTCTCGATTGGCGTTGGGAGTACACGATTAAACAACGACAACATGCGACCAATTCTTCTTCCTTCTTGATGTAGTGATGGTGCACCTCATCGTTGTCGTTGCTTCTTCTTCTTCTTCTTCTACTTGATTTTTTCAAAGGAAAAAAAAATGAATAATATATTATTCATTTTTATATTTTTTAAATTAATATAAATATAATTTTTATTGTCATTTTAGCTTCATCAAAATTATACATAATGATTAATCAATGTGAGAGAGGACCGCGTGGCTTTGGTAAATCTCATTTGTGATGCCGACACGATTAAAAAATGTAGAGTAGTGAAAAGGAAAAAAAAAATTAAAAAAATCAGGCATGGCGCGCGGTGTTATAATAAATTATTAACTTGATGATATTAAATAATAATGGAGTAAAATTTTTTAGCAAAATTATTTCATTGTCATGATCAATATTTATAATTACCATGTGGCTATGATTTTAAATGAATTTTTTTATGTTATAAAATCACTTGATGCCGGAAGCATTAATGTAGAATTAAAAAAAATGGCTGAATCCAGGTGTTACACACAGCCATAATTGTATTTATCAAATGAAAATAAAAAAAATATCAAAATTATTTATAAAAAAAAGTATTGATGATGACGAGCAATGAATACGTGTGTTAGTTGGTTAGATTGAGGGGTTGTTTTAAGATGATGATGATGATTATTATTATTATGGTGACTGTTGGGCAATGGGATTGCGGTGTTGCAACAGCAGGTACCAACGACATCGTGTACGCCAATGCCCAACTAGACGACTCCTTAATGCGTAGTAGATCAATCCATTTTCATCTTGTTTATTTTTTTACATTATTTTATCCTCATTATGACCTAGATATTGATTGAGGACAATAGATTACTGATGAGATAATTTAATCACGTGTTATAAATTTTTTATTCAATTAAATTTTGAGTATAGGTATATATTTATTTCCGGATTGTGGCTGACCGGATCCACACCAGTCGACATACCTTTAAGACCGTTAGCATTCTTTAAATTATATACAACATATTTTAAGTTGTAAAAAAAATAAAAAATATTAATTAAATATAATATTCAAGTTTTGTTTGGCTAGACCTCGCGCCATAACTTTGACAGCGTGTTGCGCGTGTCAATATAATTTAGTGAATGTTTCCTAGATGATGATGTTGGTGGTGGTGGTGGTGTTGGGTAGCCATTGTTTGCCGGCATCAAAGTTAACATGTTTATGCTTGTCATGTAAATATATAAATGTCAATTTTTATATAATAAAACATCATCACAATAATATTACAATCAACATACACATCATGCATATATTAAATCATCATGTATTTAATATATTATTATTTATAAAATATATAATATTTAAATGTGTTTATAAATATCATATGCAATGTGGCTGGTTAATTTTTAATCGGCCATATTGGACGAGTCCACTCTGTTGCCAAGTGTTGAACTTGTCGAAAAATAATCATCATAACATAAACACAAACACTTGATCAATCAACATTCATATTTTACATGATAATTCAATCAAATAATATTAATTATTATTATTTATAAAAATTAAGTAATAATAATTAATTATTAGATGTATTATCAACATTATTTATTTAATTAATTAATTAATGTTGTTGTTGTTTTTGTTGTTGTTGTAACGAGGTGTTGGAATATATTGGTTGGTGGCTATCCACATAATATAATATTTTTTATTGCGTGGGTGGCTGATTTCTATCACAGTAGCGTAACAAGTGCGTGGCGCGTGTATAAATATTATTATCATTATTATTATTATTAAATGCTGAAAACGTAAACAATTATTATTATTATTTAATATTTTTTAATATTCATTGTATAAATGTGTTGAGTTTTTTTTTAATTTGTTAATTATATAACATGATGATAAAATTAATTATACTTTTATTTTTAAAATAATTATTATTACCATGGTGTTATTATTGATAAATCATTTTGACAAATATGCATTGCGCATTGCTTTATATTTTGTTTAATAATTCAAATGGAAAATATGATATTTAATCTAATGAATTCCACGCCCTTCTCAAACTTATCTTGAGCCCTTTTTTTTTTTTTTAACTGATTAATTTTTGTATATAAATATTGATGAATATAAATGTTTGTTTTTTTTTTTGTTGACAGATTAAAGACCTTACACTTGACAATTGTCGGAGCACAAATATTGTAGGTTTGTCTGATGAATTTGTGGGTCTTGAATCACTCAGTTTAATAAATGTTGGTCTTACAAGTCTAAAAGGTTTTCCAGTCTTACCAAATCTTAAAAAGGTAAATTATTGATTTTATATTACATATATTTAAAAATGTAAATTTAATATTAATATTTATTTATTTTATAATCAACAGTTAGAGTTGAGTGACAATAGAATCTCTGGTGGTTTGAATCTTCTTATTACAAGTCCAAAATTAACTCATCTCAATTTGAGTGGTAATAAAATAAAAGATCTTGACACACTTCAACCATTGAAAGATTTAAAAAATTTAAAGAGTCTTGATTTATTTAATAATGAAGCAACAGATATGGATAATTACAGAGAAAAGGTATTCAGTCTTATACCTAGTTTAAGATATCTTGATGGTTTTGATATGGATGATTGTGAAGTTGAGGATAGTGAAGGTGAAGATGATGAAGTTAATGGTAACGATGATGCCAATGATGATGACAGTGATGATGGTAATTAAATATAAAACTAAATTTAACTTTTCAATTAAAACAAAAAAATAATTATTCATTTTGTGTGTGTGTGTGTGTGTTTATTTAGTCACAGATGATGATGATGATGATGATTTAGATGAAGAAGAAGAACCATCATTAAAAATGGTATACAAAGATGATTTAGAGGTAAATATAATATTGATATTAATTTTTTTTTCAAATATAATAAATAATGATGATAAATTAATGACATAAAAATATTTAAGAATGACAGTGATGAAGAAGATTACGTAACAGAACCAGAAGATGAGGCTGATGATGATGAGCCAGACAGTGATGAGCAAGATGATGAAGATTGTGATGTTGTTGAAGGTAATAAATATTTTAAATTAAATTATAAATAAAATATTTATTATGTATTTAATGTTTATTATCATTTTTTTTTTTTGTTTAAATAGAATCAACAAGAGTCCAAGGAAAAAAAAGAAAACATGAAGATGCTAGTGAACCTGGTAACTAGAGACACGATAAAGAATGATTTTTGATGCTGTTGAATGAGTGTTAAATTCTTATTATATAAATATAAAAAATAATAACAATAATTTCGTCGACGAGTGAGAACAGCTGAAAATCAAACAAATTTATTGACCGACCAATGACAGACTACACAGTTAATGGTGTGAATTTATCAGTAGGAAAAATGAAAATAAAAAAAATTACAAAAATTAAATAAAATAAAATAAATATAAAATAAAAAAAAAAACTAATTATCATGACTGAATAAAGAAAAATAAAATTACCGAGAGCATGGGAGGAAAGAGAACCGGGGATGGGGGTTAATAAATAATAATAATAAATAAATAAAATAAAATAAAGAAAGGAGCATATTTGTCTGTTAGCTCCAGTCAGCCAAAGGCTGATCATGCTGGAATGCAGCCATCGTTACATTGTACAATTAAATAGACAACAAATTGACAAAAAAATTTAAATAATTAAATGAGGAACAATATAAACTAAAAACTTTTTGTACAGGTTTTCAACAATGCAAACAATAAATATTAACTACATGATGAATGATAACTGTTTTTGGGACAGAAAATAAATTTAGAAATTATTTATTTTTTTTTTTTTTCTTTTAAATAATTTCATTGATTAATACATAAAATTTAATTTTTTTTTTAAACAGCCAATCTCACTCGCGCGACGATTGGTCGTTAGAATTTTAATTTTTTTTTTTTTTTTATCGTTTATCTAATCACTGTATGGATTTTATTATTTAAAATAAAAAATATATAAATTTATTTCTTCTATTTAAATTTTGAAAATAGAGAAAAATATTAATAAATGGATAGAAAATTAATACACGTATGGTAAATAGAATTTAAATTTAATTTTTGGAATGCAAATAGATTTTTTTTCTTTTTTTGTACTGTATTTTATTAAGGATCCTCTTGTTAAATCTATTGACACGAGAGTTTACCAGATGAGCAATGAGTTACTCGCTTGTTCTTGTAAAACTTTACTACTATTTTTTTTAACGTATTTATTTTTTTTTGTTTGTCACTGAACAAGTATTAATTATCACCTGCATACATAAAAGCCTCTTGCTTCATCCAACATAATTACAATACAAAACACACTTGTTTAATTATTTTTTATTTAAATGATTTTAAAACATTTTATTTTTATTGTTATCTCGCTCTTTTTACATCTGTCAATAATTATCAACAAATAATATGTAGTAATAATTATAAAATACACTTGTTTCTATATTCTATTTAAAATTAAATAAAACACTAATATATTATCGTCATTTAATTTACGAATAATAATTAGTAATTTATTTTTTTAATTTATGCAATTAATTTAATTATTAAATTTTCGATAATTTATATTTTAAATTTAATTAGTTGTATCTCTTGATTTTTTTTTTTTAATTTAACATAAGCAATTGTTGGTAATTTTTTAAAATATAATTTTCTGAATTTATTGAAAGTGTAAAAAAGG
>MKYW01000116.1:122855-137116 GCA_015776835.1 Aphidius ervi | reverse complement strand
TAATTATGAGAGACAAACAGTAGTAGAGGTTTCAGATTGATGTTTTTCTTTTTTTTTTTTTCTTTTTTTTTCTTCTATTAAATAAACATAATAATATTATTGTTAAAAGGATTGTTCCATTGATATACTGCTTGAAAAAAAAAAAATTTATAAATAATTAATAAACAAAACATAAATCTACGATTTTTGTATCGAAAAAAGTCTCAATTTTTTATTGTAATAATATTATGTAAACAATGAGGAAATATATTTACTGCAACAATCAAAAAAAAAAAAAAAATTTGAATAATAAGCATTGCTGACTAATTAATAATTTATAATTTAAATTGATATATGATGTTATTTTATTTGAATTTTCAGTTTAAAATTAGCTGGCTTTGTTGAGGATATTGTGGTGCTCATGATGGTAAACTGACTGATGGGGTTTTTGCTAAAATAAGTAGTAAATTTTTATTTTTAATGTCAATTATGTTTAAATGTTTTAAATGTTTTAAACATATGAATTATTTTATATAGAAAATAAAATTGTATTTATGAAAATTTTTTTCAATAATCAAAATGTTAAAAAAAATTTTAATTTTTTCTTTTTTTGTACTTTAAATTCATTTCTATATGAAGAATAAAAAATTCATTTATAATAACCAAGGGAGACGTTTGATCATCCAAAAACACTAGCTCATATATGGCAGTTCCTGGATAAGTATTTTCCAGCAGAGGATGTCTTTGGAAGGTGGACTCAAACATCTAATTCCCTGATTTTTTTTTTATACATAATTTTATAAACAAAATCAAATTTTAATTTCAAATATTAATTGTCATACAATGCTCACAGCATCATAAATTAATTAAATATTTAATTTGTGTAACAAAAATTTAAAGTAGTAAGTTTAAATATTGCAAAAAAAAATAATTCTTATTGAAAATTCGCCTTAAAAAAAAAAAANTCGAGTTACGACGGACGCCATCTTGCGATAGGCGGTTACCGTGGCTCGAACATCAGCAAACACCCATTAGATCACCGTGGAGTTATTGTATTATTATTTATATACATACATATATGTATTTATTTATTTATTTATATTAACAAACACGGTGAACAATAATAATAATAATAATAATAATAACATTGACTTGTATAATAATAAAAAGGTAATCGTCATTTTAATCACACACATTGATTGATTAATTGGTTTGTCTAGATAAAAAAAAAAAAAAAAAAAAAAGGAGTAATTGAATGAGAGAGAGTGAGAGAGAGTAAAAGAGAAACAAGTGAACCGCGTGATTAAATTGAAACAGTGTGGGGATTTATTTCATTGAGAGAATGAAAATAATAAAAAAATAATAATATATATATTGAGCAGTTAATCCAACAGTTAAGTTAACAATAACAACAATAACAACAACAACAATTTATAATAATCAAAATATTTTTTATAGTTTTAAAAAGAGCAAAAAAGATAAATAAAAAAAAAAATAGACACACATTGTCATTCAAATGGATTATTAAATATCAAATAAAAAAATGGAATCAGCAGTTTTATAATTATCATCATTATCATCATCAACACCATCATCATCCGGGATTTTAATTATCATAAGACAATCCAGTTGCTGTCATAATAAAACAACAGCAAAAAAAATGAAATAAAATGAAGCATAAATCCAGTGAATTTTCAAGTTTTTAATAATAATAAAAATAATAATAATTTATAATATTGTATTATAATTATATTGTTTAAAAAAAAATAATATAAATAAAAAAAAAAAAGGNATTTTTTTCATCAACTTGACAAACAATTATCCTCAAATTAAAAGCAATAATTAATCAATATCTATTTGGGAAAAAAAAAAAAAACAATTTGACAAATAATAATTTTCATCAGTTGAAGTTGAAAAGATCATCCATACTTAAAAGTGCAATCAAAAAATTAAATTAATTAAATCAAAGTTTTATTTTTATTAATGAAAAAAAGATAGATTAATTAATTAATTAATTAGATAGTTAGATAGATAAATATTTGATTGTTGTGAATAAAATAATTGGTTAGTTTTGCTGATACTACACATTTGGCTGTTACATTCTCCGTGTCTCCTCCCCTTGGTCCGGATCAACAAAAAAAAAAAAAAAAAAATCATCATCAAATGGAATATATTGGCTCTGATATTTTATATCATTGAAAATATTAATCGTGTTAAGTTTTCTATATACACGTGCGCACCACGACGACGACGACGACGACGACGACAAACAACAACGACTACGACGAAGACGACAACTACGACGACTCCTGTCGGGCTTCAACAATCTGGTTTGTTTAACAAGATTTTGGGGAGTTTGGTAGTCGCCTGATGGACTGGTGGTCACTCTCAAGCACTCTTGAGTTTATTTAACATAAAAAGCCGGCGCGCCAACACATTGGCTGCATGATAATACCAGGTGAGACAACAAAAACTATTACATTACATTTTTTAATAATGGCATTTACTCTTTTTTATTTTTCATAGGTTTGTTTTTATTATTTTATATTTTTTAAAATTATTATTATAATGTGTATCATCATGATGATGATGGTGGTGATGATGATGATGAGCGCTAGTGCTGCTGCTGCTGCTACTGAAAATATATATGTCAATTTTGGACTGATTATTATAATTTAATTATTTTTAATTTGATGATTTTTTTTTTTAATTATTTAAATGAATATTTTATAATAATTTATATTTAATATTTAATTGTTATTAGTGTTGTTGTTGTTGTTGAGATATATAAAGTTGTGATTAATACATGTGTGGGAGTGAGAAAATATTATGTTATATATATAATATTAAAGGACAGTTCAAGTAATAGAAGCAGAGAGAAATTGTGAGAAGCGCGCGCGGTGAGTTACCACACCCAACCGCACCAGGGAAAGCGTTACGAATTGTAGTCAGATAGTGTATGATGATGATGGTGATGGTGTTGATGATGATATGGAATATGGATGTTCAAAAATTAATACAAAAAAAGAGGATAAATATTGTGAAAACAACATATTGTGTATTGTGATGATGATGATGATGATGGCAAGTTAAATATAAATGAAAAAAAAAATAAAACAAGTGTAAAGAGTTGGATGAAAAAAGCCAGAACACACAAGTAACATCATCAGCAGTTGTGTCAATGTAGAGCACCAAGTGGTAGTCATGATGATAATAATTATTTAAACTTTTATTGACTCAATTTATCATTATATATTTTATATGTGTCTCATCAACATTGTCAAAATTATCATCATGCATTTCTAGTAATTTTAAAACGTGACATTTCATCATCATCATGATGATGATGATGTTTTTGTTTTTGTTGTTGTTGTTTTTTGTCATTATCTGTTTTATTAAAACAACAATCAACTCGTAAATATTGCATTAATATATTATTTATATCAAATAAAACAGCGCGTGCTCCAAAACGTTATTTTATTTATCTTTTTTCCGGTTTTTTATTTTTTCATAATAATAATAATAATTTATGATAGAAAGAATTATTAAATTTATTCGTCAGTTAAAAAGTCTTGTATTTTATTTCAACATAATTTAATATTTTTTTTAAAAACTTGATATTATAAAATTAATAATAAATGTTTTTATTTTTTTTTTTACAGTGATTCAAAGAGCCTGGTATTTAAATGCATCACTGTAAATAATAGTTGGATAATTGGATTCAACAATCATTACTACAATCATCATCATCAGTGAAAAAATTTAAACAAAAAAAAAAATTATATTATTGTGAAGTTGAGAGTGAAAATAATCATTGGTGTTTAAGTGAAAATATCAAATTAATAATAATAATAATAATTACAAGTGGCTTTATATTTAAAAAAAAAAAACAGTGTTATTTATAAAATAATAAAAAAAAAAAATTAAATAAAATAAAATCACCGTGGCATCATCAAGATAATAAAAAATAAAACGAGGCAGTGAGAAGGCAATAGCCGCCTCCTGCCCTCCATACTATTTAACATTAAAAATAAAATAAAAAAATAAACGAAAAAAAAGTAATTATTTATTAAATATATAATAATATCCTCACGAGGATTTTGTAAGTCTAAATCATGGCGTGCTGTTTATCGGAAGAGGCCAAGGAACAGAAGAGAATTAATCAGGAGATTGAACGACAACTTCGAAGGGACAAACGAGATGCAAGGAGGGAACTTAAACTTTTACTTCTTGGTAAGTTGATAATAAATAATAATAATTACGATATTTATTATCAATAAAATTTATTATTTAAAATTTTTATTAATATGATGATGACAATAGTATTTTGCCTGTTTAACAACGTGAACTTGACAGTTCGTGACTTGAACACCCCAGCAGCCTCCTGACCTCTGTATTTTACATATTTTACACACTTGTATCATCATCATCATCATCATCATCAACATTATTATCATCAACATCATCATCAACACATTGTCTATACATTTTTTTATCTATTCTTTATTTTTTCTTTTTTCTTTCTTTCTTTTTTTTTTTTTGGTCTGCTTGATGTGCCACTTCATATATACTCAAACCACTTCCGGGTTAATTTAAAAAAGAAAAAAAAAATACCCACACACACACACAGAGGTATATATTTATTGTACTTGTATACCATTTCAATTGACATATGGTAATTACTCGGCTATTTATAGAATTTATATTGTTACAATTTTTTATCTTATTTTTATTTCGATAAATTTAGACCCACACAAACACACGCCAAGTCTTCTTCTTGTTATTATTTTTATTTATTTAAAAAAAAAAAAACATTTAATTATTATATTTATTTCAATTGATTATTATTGTTATTAAAATTAGTTTTGTTTAGCAGTTTTTGTATGGCTTTATTCGAGGCCATTTTGATCTTAATCTTTTAGCAAAATTTGTATAATTTAATTGAAAAAATCAGGATAAATATATATATATATATTTTGGATAATTTATTATGAAAAATTTAATCAATTAAAATGATGTTTTGTATTTTTCTACAATAGTTCATTGAACTATTTTTTAAATATGTATTTTTTAGATATTTATTTGGGTTCAAGTATAGGTGCGCCTTCGTTTTAACAATTTTTCCCCTCATTTGTTGTCTCACTTCCGGCTTATTCAATTTCGCTATGTTACCATCATCATCATCATCACCACCACCACGTGATCCAACAGTGTCTTTTCTTATAAATATATATACTTGACAATGTAACTTTAAGCACGTTTTGCTTTTTATTATTAATATTTTTGTTGAATAATCATTATTAAAACAATACGTTTTATTTTGAAATTTTATTATTTTATTTTTAGAGACTCTTTGTGATAACAAAAATATATAGATTATAATTGACTCATTTGTTAATTTATCACTCTATTTTATTTTTTTATTTTTTTGTCAATTTATTCAAGTTAAATGATAATTATAATTTATCTTTTATATTTTTTATTTTTATTTAATTTTTCTTAAAAAAAATTAAATATAATCGAGTTAAATTAATATTATATTTATTATCAATTATATTTATTAAATATTAAATAAACAATTTGTCATATAATATTTTATTTAATATACAAAAATTAATCTTCTGTTTAAAAAAAATATAAAAGCCTCTTTTGCCTTCATTAAATTGGTCAAAAGTATATATCTCATTTATACACACACACACACACACACACACAAGCATCAACTTACAGATGCTACTTTTTTCTGCAATGATAATTTTTTTTTATTTATAAGCTGCTTAAACATTCAAACTATAGAAATGAATGAATATTTAACGAAAATAAAAAAAATATTTTTTTTTAAAAAACTTGAATTATATTTTTTAATCAAATAAAAAAAGCTTAAAGTATGCCGGATGTTGATAACAATATTATATATTTATATGAATTAAAATAGCCATTATTATTATCATTTGAAATTTAGACAGCAAGAGCTTGATGATGATGATGATGATTTACAAGTTTCAATCGATTTTATTTTAGTAATAATGGTAAAACACTAAAGCTGGCTACCAACAATCATCATCATCATGATCACTTGGTGGTGCTGATGTTGAATCGCGTGACTTTCAACAAACGGCTTATTCGCATGAAACATTTTGTACACAGGCAATTGCCTCTTTCTTTTTTCTCCAAGTCTGCACTTGCAAAGATACGGTCGATAAACCCTTGTTTTTTTTTTTTTTTTNTTTTTTTTTTTTTTCTTTTTTTCATACACATTTTGTTGTTGTTGCTGTTGTTTTGTCAATATACATTGCGTAAAAGGTAAAAAAGTGCCAAAAAATCCAGTTTATGTTTAAAAAAAAGTCCCCGTATATTTTATTAAAACCTGCAAGTGAATTTTTTTTATTTCTTGCATCAAAAGAATGTGCCAAAAATTGACAAAAAAAAAATCCAGTTTTAAAGATAAAAAGGAGATATGCCTGTTTAATTTTAAAACCCACACATATACACAAATCATACGCCTTTTTTTACTATTAATAATTTAACAATTTAGTTGAAAAATATATTTTTAATTTTAATGACAATGACAATAATCAAAACTTTTAAATAAAAAAAAAAAAAAAAAAAAAAATTTTAATAAGAAAAGAAAANCATTTTTTTTTTTCTTGAGTCGTTTGCCTGGTAATTTTAAACGCGAGTCATTGACAAAAAAAAAAAATAAAAAAAAATAAAAAAACATACATTAAACAGTATTTATACAATTATTTTTTTTTTTTATGCTTTTGCATGTATTATATACACACAGTAAACTCATGCTTTGTTACTCCAAATATTTTATACTTATATAATTTAAAAAAAAAAAAAAAACGGAATATATTACCATACATGGTCCGTTATTTGTGTGTTATTTTTACTAAAAATTAATTTAAAATTAGATAGATATCTCAGCATGTGGATTAAATTTTTAAAAATAATCAAATAATTTAACAATAATAAATATATATTGTATAATTCAAGTTCCATGTCCAATTTGTTTGTCATTCGTGAAAATAAAAATAATAATAGCAAATAGCAAATAGCAAATGTAGCAGATACCTGAGACACTTTAGGTTTTTATTTTTTATTTTTTATATAATATATAATATATATTTTCTTTGCCTCTTGTAGGTATATCTGCGTTAGAAATAAAAATAAATAAAATTGAGTGAGAGAGAAATGGCAAAGTATCGGGTCATCGAGGGATATACCATATAGCTAGCTCTTCTACAACATATTGGGGCGGTGGTGATGATGATATACATATATACACATGTACATATGATACACATGCAATTCAGTAAATGCGTATACATGATTATATAACTGTGTGTGGGGTGTTGGTTTTGCTGGTTTTGCTGGTTTTACTGGTTTAGCTGTATATAGAGAAATGGGGATGACGAAGAAGAAGAGAACTATACTCGTCTACTAGCTCTTTACTCGTTGGCATCTATCGACCCACTTGGTCTCTCCCTATCTCTCTCTTTCTCTCTCTTTCTCTCTCTCTTTCTTTCACTCAGTATTTGTGTATTTAATAATATCTTTATTTCTCTTTTTTATTTTTTAACTGTAATTGTACTTGTTTTATTAAAAAGAAAAATACTATTAAATTTACAACAAATGTGTGACAGACACTTGTTTATACTCGTCATTTTTTTTTTTGATGATGGTGATGATGATGATGACACTGTGCATTTTAATATACACTTGTTCAATTGATTTTACTATTTATTTACAATTGGAATTGTTTATTGTTAGATAATCCTTTTTTTTCTTTTTTTTTTGTTTTTTAGTTAATTTTAATATTATTATTTTTCGTCAACTTAGTGACCTCGTTTTGATAATTTAGTAAAGTGATAGTAATTAAGGGCTTGCATATCATTTATTTTTTTTTTTTTTGCTAATTTTCGTAATTTATATTTCTCTTATGACTACTAGGTCAATTTATAATTCATCTATGTACGAAAAAAAATCATGCCAAAAGTTGATCATTAAATTTTGGCAAAGATTTATTTTTTTTTGTTATTTATTTTTTATATTCATATATAGTTGAATGATTTTAGCAGACATTATAATATATGAATAATCATAAAAGAAAAAAAAAAATAATAAAGATATATACATCGTTGATTACTTTTGAAAATAATTATGCAAAATGTGTGGCATGATTATTAGTCCATGATAAAATATATAGGACAAACTAACATCAGTAGAATATTATTATTTTCTTTTTATCTCAACAAACAATTCTCTTTACACACGTAATTTTTTTTTTTCTACACTTATTTTATTTTTATTATTATAGTTTATTTTTAACACCATCATCATCATCATCTTGATACGTATACATGGGCCTAAAGGCCTTTTTTATTTATTTATTAGCCTTCTTCATGACTGAGCTTTATTGCAGATATATTTATTTTTTTTTCTACATTCCAAGCTACTAGATAAATGCCAATTAATTGCCAATATTTAAAATTATTAATAATACAAATAGACAATAGCAAAAAAAAGAAGATGGCGCTGTTTCTATTCGACTAAATTACATATTAAAAAAAAAAATTACAAAAAAGAGATAATAGAAAAAAAAAAAACGAAGGNTTCATTCATGATTTTGCGCGAGTATATTTTCTAGTAACGACAACAGCGACACGCCCTGGCAAATTGACAATACTAGACTTTTAATTGGTTTTTTATTTTATTTTTTTTTTATTATTTTCAACTGATAATTATTTTTAGTTTTTTTTTTTTTATTTTCCATTTTGCAATTTGAATATTTGATTTATTTAAAATATTATGATAATTTTTTTTTGGCTTTTATTTGTTTGTATTTTTAATTTAATTTATCTAGTTTAAAATATATATAAATATATATTGAATAATGTAGAAAAAAAAAAATAATATAAAAGCTTGAATGTAATTCTACAAAATAGTGGCAAAGTTTATATATCCCTCGATATTGATTTCCGCTTCCTGAAATGAGTATAAACTCAGTATACACACCATTTTGGCTTCTTACTTACCCTTGATAAACCATTATGTATATATATACATTATTTACATGTATGTGTGTATGATGTACACTTGTATGTCGTCGCATTAAATACAAAAAAAAAATAATTGTAAATGCCAAAAAAAATAAAATTATTAAATAAATATGTTTAAAGCTATTTCTACGATTGCAATTTTAATTTTTTTCAATTTGTTCTTAAAAACAATCAAAAAATATTTATAGGTGTTGGACTATTGAATTATTTATATTTTTAATTATTTTTTATTAAAATAAATTTAAAATTACTGAGAATATTGTAGAAAAATATTGCCACATTTTATTTGTAAAAAAAAAAAAAAAATCTTTAAAATATTTCGAAATCGAAATTTTAAATTTTTCCATTTCGAAAATAATATTTATTATTTATTTAATTTTTCATTTCGTAATTATAGGTACTGGTGAATCTGGTAAATCAACATTTATCAAACAGATGAGAATTATCCATGGTTCTGGATATTCAGATGAGGACAAAAGAGGTTTTATAAAACTTGTTTATCAAAATATATTTATGGCAATGCAATCAATGATACGGGCGATGGAATTACTCAAAATTCAGTATGGCGAATCATCAAATATAGTAAGTATATATAATTTAAAAAAAAAAAAATAAAAATAAAAATTAATCATTCAAATTAACTAATAATATTTTAATCAAGGAAAAAGCTGAATTAGTAAGAAGTATAGATTTTGAAACTGTGACAACATTTGAAAGTCCATATGTAGAAGCTATCAAAGATTTGTGGGCAGATGCTGGTATTCAAGAGTGCTATGATCGACGACGAGAATATCAGCTAACAGATTCAGCCAAATAGTGAGTTGTTGTTGTTGTTATTATTATTGTTTAAAATTTTAAATAAATTAATATTATAAATATTTTTAAATATATTAATTAACGATGTAACTTCCTTGAGTTTAAAAAATTGGGAGATAAATAGGAAAAAAAAAAAAAAAGAAAATTGTGAGATAAAAATGTTACAGTTATCTTATGGAAATTGATCGAGTAGCAGCACCAAACTACCTCCCAACAGAACAAGACATTCTTCGTGTAAGAGTGCCTACAACTGGTATTATTGAATATCCATTTGATTTGGAAGAAATAAGATTTAGGTATGTCATTTGTTTGACAACAAAATAATAATTATATTGGAGAAAAAATTGTTGTGTCTGCTGCTGTCACACCATCACTTGCAAATTGGGATATTTATTAACACATTTTTTTTTTTCAATGCATCAATGTTTTTTATTCTTCTTTTTTTTAACAAATTATTTTATTTCACTGCTCTCGCACACTGATGTTGTCTTTTTTATTTTAAACATATCCTTGAATTGTTTTATGTCAATTTTATATATCATCATTGTTTTAAATAACAGGGAGTAATTGGATCCATCAAATCCATCAACTGTAATTTGATATGTCATTTTGTTAATACCATTGTTATCAAATTATTTTGATTTTATATTATTTTTATTTAAAAATTAAATTAACAAGATAAAATAAATAAATAAAATACTTGATCCAATTACTCCATGATAATGATGATGATGATGATGTATTTTTTTTTTTACAGGAATGTGGTGGAATGCTGTTTTAAAATTTTATTTTTATTATTATTATTATTATAACATTAGATTTTGCATGGCATGTTACTGTGACACATGTGTCTTGCTTGGTTTATTTTCCAGTTATCTTAGCGACTTAGAACGTATAGAAAAATCAGATTATCTTCCAACTGAACAAGACATTCTTCGTGCTCGAGCCCCTACAACTGGGATTATTGAGTATCCATTTGATTTGGACTCCATCATATTTAGGTATTAATTAAATATATATATCAAGAACACTTTGTTCTTGTTTTTTTTTTAATACAGAATTAAACTTGAAAGAAAATAGAAAAAAAAAAACAAAAACCTTAGACTCAATTTATTGTAATTTGGTCACGGTCAGATTAAAGATAAATTTAATTTACTTAAACAATTATTGTTGTTGTTGTTGATGATGATAATGATGATGCTATTGTTGATACAAGTAAATAAGACTTGAGGTAAATTATGTAATACAAAATATCGTGGACATGTTGTGAAACAAATAATATACAATTTTTTAAAATATTTTTTTAATTATTTATTTTATATTTTCAACTAATTATTATTTTACTTTGCTATTGCTTATTTTGTTTGCTTGTTTATGTCAGCTATTTAAGCATGTTAAATTAATAAAAGTATGTTTGAAATTTGGAGATTAACTTAAACACTAATATAATGCTTAAATAATGTTTGTTAATTTAAAGAATAAGTGCTAATTATTATTTGAATTTTAGGATGGTAGATGTTGGTGGCCAAAGATCAGAAAGAAGAAAATGGATTCATTGTTTTGAAAATGTCACTTCTATTATATTTTTAGTAGCTTTAAGTGAATATGATCAAATTTTATTTGAATCTGAAAATGAGGTAATTTTTTATTAGCTACATATATTATTTTTAAAATTGAAAAATTCAATTTCAATTTGGTTCTTGTTTTTTTTTTTTTTTTTCAGAATCGAATGGAAGAAAGTAAAGCATTATTCAAAACAATTATAACATATCCATGGTTTCAACATTCTTCTGTTATTCTATTCTTAAATAAGAAAGATTTACTTGAAGAAAAAATTATGTATTCTCATTTGGTTGATTATTTTCCTGAATTTGATGGTAAGTTTTTTTTATCAACAATAATAATTATCATTTTAAAAATACAATATCTCCCCTTTTGCAAAAAAAAACAAACAAAACAAAATGAAAAATTAAATTTTCAATTGAAAAAAGAAAAGAAAAAAAAAAAGAAAATAATAATTGTTTAGGAGAAAAACAAGATCATGCAGCTGCTAAAGATTTCATCTTAAAAATTTATCTATCGTCAAATCCAGATCCAGATCGAAGTTGTTATTCTCATTTTACTACTGCAACAGGTCTGAATTAATCTGACTGTGCGCAAATTAAATAATTAAATAATTAGGCTTTTATTTCACAATGCAGTATTATTATTATTATTATTATTATTCCTGCAAAATATTATTATTATTATTATAAAATGTGTGACGTAAGGTGTATTATTTGTAAATCATGTATCAACACGGCTTCCTTGATATGTATTAAAGCTAACACAATAATAGTTTGTCCTTCAAAAAAGTTTATCATTAAAAGTAAAGTCATAATCATTTGAACAAAAAGAAAATATAAATATCTATGAAAATCAAAAACCCTGTGGTCCTTTTAGTTGATATTAAATCCAAGTATTTTTCAGTTAAATGTAATTATCCTCTTTTTTTTTTTTTTTNTTTTTTTTTTTTTTTTTTTTCCTACTCGATGTATTTTTACAGGGCCACAAAGAGAAGCAACTGCTGCTAGAGAATTTATATTGAGGATGTTTGTTGACTTAAATCCTGATAGCGAGAAAATCATTTATTCACATTTTACATGCGCCACAGGTAGGCTTTTTAATAAATCACAAAATTCCTCAATTTGTTGCTTTTTAATATGCACGTTTTAATAATTCATTTAATGCTTGATATAATTGCTTTTTATTATTTGTGTTTTTTTCCCCTTTTTTAATAAAAGATTTTTAAATAAAATGGTAAGTTTTATAAATAATTTGAAATTATTTTTTTTTGTCTATTTTAATAATTAATATTTATATTTTTTTATTCTGTCACTTGTGCATGCTGCAAACTTCTGGATTTAATTTATATAAAATATAAAGATACTGAAAATATAAAACTTGTATTTTGTGCTGTTAAAGACACAATAATGCAAAGTGCCCTCAAGGAATTTAATCTCGCTTGAAATGTTATTAAATTTATTTTACCTTTTTTTTTTTTTCATTTCATTTCATTTTAATGTTTAATTTTTTTTTTTTGTGGTTTTGGTTTGAAATATATCAACGTGTTATTTTTTTCTGACTGCCAATTATTTAATTTAAATTATAAAAATAATATTAATTAACAAAAAAAATTTAGTCGACATAATAATCAATACACATGTAATGGCAAGTCAAAAAAATGAAAATGAAAAAAATGTTATTAAATAGGAAAAATAAAATAAAAATAAATATTTTAATTTATTCATTATTTTTCGTTTTATTTTATTCTGACAATTGCANAATTGCATGAAACAATCTGACGAGAAGCATGTTTATGATTGAATCAAAAAAAAAAAAATAAATAAATGAATAATTAATTGGTGAGTTACTAACAATTAAAATAAAATAAATTAACAATTTTTCTGTATTGTAAATGAATAATATTTTGTTAATTAATAATAATAATAATTAAATTAATTTTCTTTGATTTACAGATACAGAAAATATCAGATTTGTATTTGCAGCAGTTAAGGACACAATTCTACAATCCAATTTAAAAGAATACAACTTGGTGTAGGTTACATAATTGAAAACCTCAAATAGTTTTATTTGTATTTACAATTGCCAATGATAATAATGGCTTGAAAAATGGACTTTATTAAATCACCATCATCCCTGAATTTCAACTTAATAAAGAAAATGTTATAAAAGAAGAAAAAAACATAAAGAAAAAACAAGTGCGATAGAATTAATAAAACGAAATAAAAAAAAATAAATAAATAATAATAATAAATAAAATAAATACAAAATTATATAGCACAAAATAATAATATTAATATTAATAATAATTAATAAATAAATAATTAATATTAATAAGAAACGAAAGAAAGAAAGAAAGAAAAAATAATAATTTGTTTGATAAATGTCTCGTGGTTCTCTTTACATAAATTTTCCACGAGTGTACCAATTTTGTAGTTAGTTTAAAAGTAAAAATTAAATTAACAATTTATTATTCCAGTGAAATAATTTAAAAAAATAATTTTTTTAAAAAAAGGACCTAAATTAAACGTTTGAATAACGTTTATTCCTTAAATATTTAACTGTCGACAAGAAAAAAAAAAGTCACCATCATCTGATTTTATTAATTTTCGTATACTATTTGTTGAATTTGTTACAAATTTTTTGTAGCTTAGTTTAGTCGACCAAGCCCGGCAATTGACCGATGATTTTTATAAAAATAATAGAAAATAATATGATGATGATGATGATAAGGAATTTAAAAAATTAAATCAACAAATTTATTATATATAAATAAATAAGTCAACAGAGGAGGAGTCAAAAAAAAAAAGTAATAAGAAAATTAAAAAGAAAAATAAA
>MKYW01000116.1:80493-110117 GCA_015776835.1 Aphidius ervi | reverse complement strand
TTTTTTTTTTTTTTTTCCTTTTTTCTATCATTTTTCTATACCGTTTGTGTACTTTCTAATTACAACACAATTTTACCTAAAAAAAAAAAAGAAAAAAAATCAATTTTATTAAATAAATGAATGTATTTTTTTTTTTGATAACTGTTTTTCTTTTTTTTTTAATAAAAAACTCACTTGGATTTTGGCTGCATATCGCAGGTGCCTCCAGAAGGTGCTGATGAAGTTGTGTTACGGTACAATCTCATAGTAAATCTCCTTTTTTCTTGAGCGTCCGTATCACCTGTTGACAAACACCGTTATTTAATAATTATTTATAAAAACGATTCAATAGGATTAAATGAAAATTAGATAATGGTATATAATGAAATAAATGAGACAATGATTCTCGAATGGAAAAATATTTATTTCCAAATGTTTCAATTGGCTATTATTGAAACATATAAAAATTGAAAATAATAATAAATAAATAAATAAAATAATAATAAAGAAGTTAATTTTTGTTTAAAAAAATTTAAATATGTAAAAAAAAAAAAAAAAAAAAAAAATGATTTTCATGATTACAATATATTGATACAATCAAGATGGTAATATAATTAATTTTTTTTTAAATGCAAATACAAACTAATAAATCTAGCAAAATAATTTTTAAAATATCAAATCTATTTTGTGGTTTTTTGATATTTTTTTTATTTTTTTTTTTCAATTCAAGTTGACTTATTGAATAGCCAATTTCTAAACTATCTTTGTTAGCACCACCACCACTGATTGTATCACCACCACCACCACGACAATAATAATAATCATTATCATTATCATCATTAATAATTTTTTTATTATACATAAATTTTCTATCATCAATAATTTCATTTGAATTTAAAATTTCTTGATTATTTTTTTGTTCAATTAAATAATCCCTATTATTATTATTATCATTAATTTTTTTAACCGGTATAATATGTAAACAATGTCCAATTGATTTTAACAAATTAAATTTTCTTTTTTTTTTTTTCATATTTAAATCAACAAATTTGTAACAATCATTATTATTATTATTATTAGCATGAAAAAAATAATTTAGTTTATCTTTTTCATGTTTATCAATATTGTTATTAGTTAATTGTATAATTTTAAAATCATCAAATTTTTTATTATTTGAATAATTAATAATTGTTGTTGTCTCCTGGTTAATACACAAGTTTTTGTAGAATGCAATTTTACCTTGCAAATTTACCTTCTCCAGTTCATCCTGCTCAGTCTCATGTTTTTGACGTCTTCCTGATTTACTCACTGTTCCACCACCATCAGTACCAGATGCATTTGCCAAACATTGTCTTGTATATGATCTATAATTAATTAATTAATTAATTAAATTAATAAATCAATTAGTTAGTTAAAATTAATTTAATTAATTTACCTTGATGGATGATCTTGATCATTATTTGTACCAGATGATAATGGTATATTAGCTAATTGTGAATGAATTGGTGCTTGTTGAGCAACAGGAAGTGGTTGTTGTCTTGCATTACCAAATTTTAACATATTCCAATCAAAAACATAATCATAAGTAAATGTTTCATGATGAAATAATGTACGAAATAATTGTCGTAAATATGAATAATCTGGTCTTTCTTCAAAACGTATTTGACGACAATATCTTAGATATTTAGCAAATTCAACTGTAATAAATTAAATTGAATTTAATTAATTTTAAGTATTAATTTATATGTATATTATTAAATTTAAATAAAAATAATTACTAGGATATCCTTTACAAAGATCTTCAATTGCTGTTGACATTTTTTTTTCTGATATTCTTTCATATTTTTGTCGTTTAGTTGCTGCTTTTAATCCTTGCCATGGTAAACTACCAATATTAAAATACATAAAAACATATCCTAATGATTCAAGATCATCTCTACGTGATTGTTCAATTCCCATATGTGTATTTATACTTGCATAACGTGCTGTACCAGTTAAATTTTTATTTTCTCGATATGGTATATGTCTGTGTGTTCTTCCATCACGATATTTTTTAGCAAGACCAAAATCAATTATATATACAAGATTACCTTTTTTACCTAATCCCATTAAAAAATTATCTGGTTTAATGTCACGATGTATAAAATTACGACTGTGTATAAAATCAGTTCGGCTTATCTGTAATTATTACAAATTTAAAAAAAAACAAAAAAATGAAATTAAATTACATGATTATATTCATTGACAAATATGATTATAAACAACAATAACAACAACAACGAACCATTTGATCAGCAAGTAAAAGTACAGTCTTAAGTGTAAATCTTCGAGAACAAAAATTAAATAAATCCTCAAGTGATGGACCAAGTAATTCCATCACCATAACATTGTAATCACCCTCAGAACCACACCATTTTATTGAAGGTATACCAACTGTTGTTGATGATGATGATGATGATTCAAATATGAAAAAAAAGTTTAAAGATAATTATTTGTTTATTTTCTTGTTGATGTTGTTGATGATGATGATGGAAAAAAAAGTACATTACCTCCACCCTGCATCATCTTGTAGAATCTTGATTCAATATGTAACTGTGGATGGCGTGTTTTTATGCATTCCAGTTTGATGGCTACTTCTTCGCCAGTTGAGATGTTGGTTCCTGATATAATAACAAAACAAAGAAAAAAAAAAAAAGATTCATGACTATCGTGAGATGATGATGATACACACACAGATGTGAATTGTAAAATTATTTGGAGAAGGGGAACAAGATAGCAACAAGCTAAAAAATTAATTTTTATATTATTTAATAAACAATAAATATTTTTAATAATAATATCAAAAATAAACCAAGTCATTTAAATTGATAACAAAAAAAAAAATAAATTAATTAATTAATAAATTTGGTAAAAGTAAATCAACAACAATGAATTACTCATTTTTCATTTAAAAAAAAAAACAACAATTAAAATGGGTGATAATAAACAAGTGTAATAATGAAAATAAAATAAATAAAATAATATTATCGCATGGTTACCTAAATAAATATCACCAAATGAACCACTCCCGATTTTACGTCCAAGACGATATCTACTTCCAACACGAAGTTCCATTGTGATTGTATTTAAGCAGCCCTGGGCCGCGTGTTGATCCAAACAACGTGTACTTTTTTATTTATTGGTTTATATAATATAAATTTATAATTATTATTTTAATGACTGTGTGTTGTGCAGGTGAGTCTTGAAGTAGTTGTTGAGACTATTTGTTGCTTTATGTTTTTTATTTTATTTCAACACCTACAAGTCACTTGCTGATTCGTTGATTGGCTCACACTAAGCAAGGTGCTTAATATACTTTGATGATGTTGATGGTGGTGGTGATGACGATGAAGATGATGATGATGATGATGATGATGATGATGATGATGATGATGATGACTAACACTTGTGTTTATTATACCAAATCATTAAATGAACAATTATTATTTTATTTTACTTTTTTTATCCTTTTATTTATTTTTTTTTTTTTGACTTAACTTAGGCACTTTGAGTTAATTTTAGAGAGTCAAAAAATACTAAATTATTCTCCATGTTTGATCGTATTTCCGTTCGACGAGTCTCAATTCTCAAACACCAACAGATTACATTTCTCTCTCTCTCTCTCTTTCATACGTACACAAGACACACGACTTTTTTTTTAATTTTTTTTTCTTCAGCTATTGGCCTCTCTCTTCTTGATATCTTTTGTTGTCTAACTATTTATGATTGTATGGTTTTTTTTTTTTTTTNTTTTTTTTTTTTTTTTTTTTCTTTTTTGTTCTGTCTCTATCTAATACAAAATCTACAAGACACTTTGTTCACCAACACCACCACTACATTACTTGGGGCTTTTGGTTACTTTTCTTTCTTTTCCTTTATCTTGTGGTTTTTATTTCTTTATTATTTTATTGTAGTATATGTGTATATACTCAATTTATTTAATATATATATATTGGAATTATGTTATTCTTTTAGTGCATCTGTTACTCACTTTCTTGATAATTTTGCGTGCACAATTCATACCCCCTCTTATTTTTTTTTTTTTTTTTTTACTAAAATAGCATAACATTAGTACAAAAATTCACCGTGAAAATTATAAACAAATAGAAAATGGCGCTAGTATAGTATTTTTTTTAATTTTTTTTTTTTTTATCTATCTCTTTCTAGCTTCTGAAATACCATGGCATTTTGATAAAGACAACTCTCTCTCTCTAAATTTTAATAAATAGTCAGCGGCCATTTTCCCCATCACGTATCGAATTACTATTTAAATCAATTTAAATTAATAAAAAATATGACAAGTTGAATTATTTAATTTTTAATAAACAAAACAATATGATAATTTAATAAAAAATTGAAAATTTTTATTATTTAATTTTAGATTAATTTAAAACAAAAAATTTGAGATTTTATTTTTAAACTTTTTATTTATCGATCGATAATGTTGGTGGGAAAAAAAAAAAGAAATATGGCCGCGTTAACATTGTTGGCACACCTGTTTTATTCTTTGTTGAAAATTAAAATGATAAAAATTCAATTGAAAGAATGGCAAAGAATGGCTGGTCCAGGATAGCTATTCTCGACATAATTATCCCCTGTACCGGGGATAACATGAAAACGCTCAAAAGCGATATAGTCGTTTGATGGAAACCATTGAAAAAGATACAAATAAAGCCATAAATTAAGGTGAATTTCCACAAAATAGTTATCCCTGTCGCCGGGGATAACTGAGGGGATAATTATGTCGAGAATAGCTATCCTGGTAAGCAACCAAGTTATTATTAGATAATTACAAACATGAATATATTGATTAGAATAATTATTTTTAAAGTATTATAAATAGTACATTTTGTTTTAATCAATAAAATAAAAATTATATGATTGAATAAAATTGAATAGTATAAATTTTATAACCTCAAAAAAAAATTACAATTTAAACCACGTTTTTTCAAATTATCATGAAAATTAAATTGATAATTTTAATTAATTCAACAATTTTATGATTTTTAATTTACAGTGATGATTGAGTTTTTCAAAAACAGCAAATGTTTTTGTTTTTTGAATAAAAATAATGTTGCTGGTTCAAAATCATTTACTCCCAGATGATGATGATGCTTGATGAGGTAATTTTATTTTTTTAAAAACAATTATTTATTAATTTATTAAATTTTAAAATGATGATAATGACGACGGTCTTCTGAAAAACAATGTGAAGTCAACTTAATCGTCTACTGATTTAAAAAATTAAATACAAAATTAATTCAAGTAAATTTGTTGAAATTTAAATTAATTTAATTAAATTGATTGGTTCCAGGCTATTTAAGATGCTCCATTTATTAAAAATTCATAGAGATGCAAACTCTTGACTTGAGTTTAAATTCAACCTAACACATTGTTATTTGCAGAGATAATCTACATGAAAAAGAAAAGACATCTCTTCATGTTTTAGGTAAATAAAAATTTTAATTTAATATTTATAATTACACAATAATGATGATACCTACGACGGTCTTCTGAATAATAAAATGAAGACACAATCGTATTCTGAATTTTAATTTAAATAATTAATCCTATTTATAATAATTGCTGTAATAAATTAATGAAATATGTTTGTTTTTTCTTTCTGTTATTACAGAGTGTTGCAGAGGTATTGAGATTAATAATGATGTTGTCCATGGTGAATACACATCTCTCCAAAAAAAATCTCAGCTAGTGTCCATCAAAGAAATATTTAAAAGAATTTTAAATGGTAAATAAATATTTAAACAATTTATTATTTTATTATCTTTTTTATGATGAACTTGACGACGGTCTTCTGAAAAAAAATATTTGAACGACATTATTATCGTCTACTGATTTTAAACAAAATATTATTTTATAAATATTAATTTGATTTATATATGAAATTAATTTTAAATATTTTTATTTCAGATAATATATTTTTTATTCTACAATAAATAAAATTAAAAATTTATAAAATTTATATTGTTTTTATTTATTTAATCGTAATTAAAATAATTATAATTTATATTTGAAAAAAACCAACAACAAAAAAATTGATATAAAAGTAAGTATTTTATTTGTCACGATGATCGAAAACAAAACCATATACACGAATAATATATATTTTTAATTACAATAAATTGAAATAGTAAAAATTCTTATCTATAACAAAATATTCAATTCCCCATTAAATAAATACGAGGCACTGTAAAGAGCATTAGCTGTTAATATTTAATGAATGTTGATTAATGACTGTCGAATATAATCTTAATATATAAATATATTTAGATAAAAAATATATTTTTAATTTAATCTTAAAATCTAAATTTTATTTTTTTTATAGTAAAATTATTAAGTAGTTATTATTATTATTATTATTTCGTTGAAATTAATAGCTACAATATAATAAAAAACCAAATCCTGAAATAAAAAAAAAATAAAAAACGCTAATTGAAAATTAAAAATACTGGAAGAATTAATTTTTCAACAATCAACTGATGTTTAATTGTTTATACAATATAAATGCATAATAATAATAATAATAATAATAATAATTAATGTGAATACCATATTGTTATAAATTAAAAAAAGAATTTTAACAAACAATTTTGTGTTTTCCTTAATTATTATTTAAATTGTTATAAAAAAAAAAAAAAATGTTGATTGAATGTTAGTGATGATATTTTTTTTTTAAATATATAAATATATATTTAAACTCCTCGTGCCTTGTAATTTTTTATTAATTATTTAAACTATATAACTATTTGAAAGAGAAAATAATAATTAAATTATGATATTATCTCTTCAGTTCTTATGACAACTGGAGATTTAGATTTTTCAGTTGTTACTGTTGTTGTTTGAACTTCTAAATTAGCTAAATCAGCTGCGCTAATCTGTTAACAAAAAAAATTAATAAAATAAATAAAATATTTATAATAACGACAATGATAAAATAATAATAATAATAAATGAAAAAGGATGCTGACCTCAACATTGGGTGGAAGTGTTATGGTTGCATGAGTGGTTGTGGTTTCACTACCGCTATTTATTTCTTGTTCTACAGTTGTGCCTACAGGTTTAACGAAAGAAAATAATAAAATAATAATTTGATATATATCTACAAAAAAAAAATGAATAAATACTTACTATTAATTTGTTGTGATTCATTAATTTGATTAGTTTCAATTTCTCCATTTGTTGTACCATTTGTTGATGTTTGTGATATGACAGTTGTTGTTTTAACAACAAGTGATTGATTTTGAGTTGATATTTCAGATGTACGAGATGTTACTTCCATTTTTAAACCAGCAAGACGATTATGTAAATCTTCAGATGATGTTGCATTTCTGAAAAGTGAACTGTTACTGCCATTCACAAATGGCAAGTATACAAAATAATAAAATATAAAATAATAATTTTACTTTGAAAAAACAAAAATGATAATTAAACTTACAGTAAATGATCCTTGACACTGTCAATTGTAATATCTCCAATTGAACGATCATCATCACCACCACTGCCACCGCCACCACCACCACCACTACTACCACCACCATTTCCATTAACATCATTAGTACTTGTTCCTGGTTTTAATATTGAATCTTTTGATTCATCATTACCAATACCATTTTCAGTTATTGTTTTATTAGCTTCATTACTTTGTGTTTCATATTTATTTTTTAATAATTTATCAACATTTTCATCTTGTTTGTCATTTGTATTTTTTAATTTTTCGTCATTGTCATTGTCATCTTCATTGTCAATTTCTTCTTCTTCTTCTTCTTCTTCATCTTCTTCTTCTGTTTCTGGTGATTTATCATCTAATGATTCACGTGCATTTGGTAATAAATTTAATGCACATTGTGCTTTAGTAACTTTATTAACAGACAATGAAATACGTTCAAGTTCTGAGCTTGAATGTAAATAAAATGCTTCACCAGATTTAGTAAATGTCAATGATGATATACCATTAATATCTTCACGTTTAATTGCAGCAGCATTTAATTGTCGTCTCATATCAGGTATACTTAATATTAAACAATCACCAAGATTTGTTAAACATAATAAACATGTTTCTTCATGTATTGTACCAGTTGGTTCAATTGGACATGTAAATTTAGCAAAACCAGTTTTACGTACTCTTGATCCTTCATGTGCTGTTAATTTATATTTACATGATGGTTTTAATGATGGTAAATTAAATATTTTAAATTGTTCTTCACTTGCAATAATAACTCTATGTGGTGATGTCATATCTGGTTTATCAGTCTCATATGGTTCTGGTAATGGTACACTTGAACCATCAATTATTGTTATTGCAATAACTGGTGCACGATGTTTTAATTGTATTTCTTTACCAAGTGTACAAATAACATTTTCATCTTTTCTTCTAATACCAGCTGGTATTGCTAATGTAAATACATAAACAGTACCATTATTTGTACCTGCCCATAATGTTGGTGTTGTATTTTGCATACTTATTATAAAACTTCGAGCAAAATATAAACTTCTAACCATTGAACCAAATGCATCATCAACTGGTCTTGCTTCAACTTGACGTTCAATTGGTTTAACATCAATACCAGTAGTATCTGGATTACTTGGTGATCCTAAATTACTTGTTAAACTAATATCTTTTTTAATATCTGAATTTATATTTTTATTTTTTATTGAAGATGGTGTTGTTGTTGTATTATTTGTTGTTGTTGTTGCACATCTTTGTGATCTACCTTTTCTTAAACGTCTAAATGATTCACGTAATGATTTTTTAAATGATTTTCTTCTTGATATTGGTGTATCACCAGAACCACTTAAATCATTTGGATTTAATGTACATTTAACAATTATTGGTTTATTTCTTATATAATCAAATACAGCAAGACCATGAGCAGTACCAGCTGCAATAAGACCCCATTCACTGTGTATTGATAATGCTGTTACAGCTGCTGGTGGATATAATTGTACAAGACTATCTGGTTGAAAACCAATTGTAAAATCTATAACAACACTACGTACAGGTAAACTATCATGTCCTTTCCATGCAAAACCATCACGATCATTAACAATATTCATTTTAACTGATTTCATATTTTTACTATTTATTTCAGATGATATTTTAGCTGTTATAATATGTCCAGCTGTACCAGCAACAACTAAAGTTGATGATAATGGACATAATAATATTTTTTTAACAGCAAGACGTGGATCATCTGAGTATGGATCAAATGTACCAATTTTTCTAAATGGTGGCCATTCTTCTTCATCTTCATCTGGTAATTGTTCAAGTGCATCTAAATGTTCACCATTAAATAATATTGATGAATTATATTTATATATTGGTGTTAATACAACATTTGATGCATTCCAAAAACGTACAGTACCATCTTCATGTCCAGTTAATAATAATTCACGATTATTTTTATTATTATTTTCATTATTTTCATTATTTTCATTTAATAATACACCACCATCAATTGGCCAACTTTTATCTGAGTATAAATGTTCAATTTGTAATTTACCAGCCATAACAATATCATCCCATAATTTATCTGGTATATTTTGTACATGTTGTGAACATGTTACAGCACTTGCATGAAGTGATACAAGATATGGTAATGACATCATTTTCCATTCTGGATCAGTTAAATCAATAGCAACAATTTCTTCTTCAGCTAATATTATTAATGCTTCTGGTGATTTTATTATTGATTCTTTTTCATCTTCATCTTGTTTTGGTAATATTGTAAAAAAATCAATAACTTTTGATGTTAAATCAAATACAACATGTTTTGTTTTAGTAAATGTTGTTACAGTATGTCTATCACCATAACTTGAACGTGGCATACCACCAGAAAATAAAATAATTTCATCATCATCACCATCACTATAAAATAAGATGAGTTGAATAAATAAATAAATAATTTTTAATATAATATTGTTATCATTGTTATTATAAACTTACTCGTCAATTGGATGAGCCATTATTTTTGAAATTGCTTTACATGGAAATGGACCATAAACAGTTGTTGGTTCAGATGTAACATCACTTCCTGGACTCCAAAATGTATATGAACCATCATTATGAGATGATACAAATCTATTTTCCGATACCCAATGAACTGATTCAAGTTGTTGTTGTGATACAAAGGTCTGTGCACGCGAAAATAAACCCATCAGCTGATCAGATGACATACACCACGTTCGCCAAAAACCACAAACCAAAGAAGACACAAACAAGACAATCAAGGTGTAACATGTATTCACTTATTAATAGATTTATTAATCTTTTATTCATTCATTCATTCATTCATTTTGTCTGTCTGTTAATAGAAGCTAAATCACCAATCAATTCATCAATCATTCATCTATTCAATCAATCAAAACTCAATAAATCATTCAAACAACAATTTAACAAAAATAGGAAAATATACAACAAGTATAAAAAAAATACATTGTAAACATCAAGCAAATAAATTATAAATAAATATATATGAATATTTAAATTTACCTGTTGTGCACCTGGTGTTGCTTTATTCCAAAGTACCATTAGACCACGATTGTATCCAATTAATATATTATCTGGATGACCAGGTTGTTCAGCAATAGCCTCAACTGCACCTGGATTTTTCTTATAATCATCAGGAACATTTTGCATAACAACATCTTGATAAATAATATTATCAGACATTGTAAATGTTTTGACATTTAATAGATAAATATTTCCTCCTTCAGTACCAAGTAATAAATGTTCACCATTTGACTCCAAACACATGGCTGATATTTTTTTAATTTTACCCTCAAATGGCAATGATTTTGTCATTACTACAGAATTCGTATTAATTTCCCATAAATGAAGAGAATTATCATCACATAATGACACCAATCGACCCTTTAATTAACATACACAAATATTATATTAATTTATTTAATTATAATTATAAAATATTAATTATTTACCTGATTGGGCAATGCAATAATTTTAGTAACAGCATTTTCACCACTTTCTGTTGAATGTAAACCATAAAATTCTACCCCAGGTCTTCCAAATCTAATAAACAAAATATATAAATAAAATAAAATCTACATCAATAAATAAATAAAAAATAAATATATCAACATACACTTTTATGGCACCAGAAGCTGTACCAATAATCATCAATCTCAAACTTGGATCCCAAGCAAGAGCTGTTGGTTTATTGGGAAATCCATGTTGGACAGTCTGTGTGTGAACAAAAAAAAAACGATGACATCAAAATTAAATTTAAAGATAAATGTGTTTAGGTATTAGTCATAAACCGGATGATGATGATGATGATAACATCAGGTATATATTTTATCGATAATCTTTTTAAAACCAATTGATGAAATCAATTTTGTTTTTTTTTTGATAAACATACTATAGTCAACAAAATCATTGGGTTTAATGATTAGCTAGGTATATTATGTACACCTAGTTAAACTTTAGCGAAGCGTCATGCGCTATATACATTTTAATATTTTTTTTTATTTTTTTTATTTTCATATATTCACATAACATTATTCGAGACTTTCTCTTTCTAATACATAATGCACTCCATACTTGTCATGATAATAAAAATACATTTTATTTATGGTATGTGCAACATCATCATTCAAACCATCAAATAATAATAATAATAATATTAGTAATCTATTATTATATTATATACGCCGACAAGAATCATTGAACTCTCACGAGTCAAACAAAAATATAAAATGTTAATTTATTGTGGTTTTTTTATTTTATTTTTTATATAAAAAATAAAATGAAAAACACATATGCACACACAAATAAACGCCACACCCAAATACAATTTAATCAACCTGTTGATTAAATTAAAAAATATTATTATTATTATGTAGTTTTATTGAGCATTTATTTTTAATCAATAATTATTATTTAATTATCATAAAAATTAATTGTAAGTTTTATTTTTTTTATTGTCATTTTTTAGTTTGGAGTTTTTTTCCCTCAATTTTTTTATGAATTTTTTTTTTATTTCGTTTATCTAATTATGTTAGTAATTAAATTAATGTATTGATTATTTAATTTTTAATTTAGGTTAATGACTAATTTAATTACCTTTCTAAATGCAAAAAGATCTTTTTGAAGTTTTTGACGTTCGGCTGTGGTTTGTTGACCCTTTCCTCGTATGAATTTCAACATTTTTTTATAATTATTATTTTTAATTGTTTAAACAAACACTTTTATTATTCACGAAATTGTTATTACTATTTTTTTTCTGTATTTTTTAAGTTGATAATATCCAAAACAAATTTACAAATTTAGCTAATATTTTTGACAATTAATTTGAGAATGTAATGATGATGATTTTTTATTATTTTGATAATATTTATTTGATGCAGCCAACAGCAGCATGATCACACAGATACACACAATACAAAAATAAAATATAAAAAAAAAAAATATAAAAACTACTACAGCATTTGTATGAGGCAGAGTATTTTTTATTTTTTTTATTTTTTTAAAGATGAAAAATTATTAACATGTGTATGTGTTGTTGGATAAACACACACTGACACTTGATGCCATTGATGTGACACAATAGAGCGTCTTGTCAATATAGGTATATTTAATATATTTAATATATTATTTTAATTAATTAACACGCGTTCATTTATTTGATTAAAATTATCAAAAATATTTTTATGATACTTTTGGGCTTTACAATAATTTATTGTTTTAATATATGATTTTGATTTGACAAACTCACTCTTGAAAAAAATTTATCGTTAAGTGTCATGGGAGGTGGTGTATATTTTTTCCTCTCTCTCTTGCTCTTGTTTGCTCTTGTTGTACACAATATTTTTGGTATAGTTTATGTTATTATTCCAATTGGTCTATATTGGTCCAATCAAACGACCAGAAAAATATTTAAAAAATATATAAATTTTTTTACTTACTGTCGGTCATTTTTTTTTTCCCGCTTATTTATACACGTGGATTTTAAAAATACATTCTATTTTTTTTAAATAAATTAATTATTTTTTAATTAACTATCAGTTAATTGAGTTTTGATAATTTATTTAATTAAATTATGGTTTTAAAATTAAAACGATATAATTATTCTGTAACTTTTAAAATTAAATTTCAATATTATTTTTTCACTTTTTTTTTTTGTTGTTTGATAAATTTTTTAATTATTTAAACAAATGAAATATATGTGAATAATTATTTATTATTGTTTATATTTTTTTTTATCATAATTTTCAACTAGTGGTATTATTTTTTTATTATTTTTTTTATCTTTCAGGGACAAATTAAAAGATAACAAAATTTTATTTTCACAATATTTCGCTATAAATTACATAAAAATATCAAAAAAAAGTTTCTATTATTTTTTTTTTTAATGTAAATAATTAATTAATTAATTAAAATTAAATTCTGACCCTTTTATAATATTTATATTGTTATTATTGTTGTTATTATTATTATTGTCTAATCTATTTAGTGAGGTTAGGATGACTTCACGTGTCACACAATGTTGATAAATAAATATATAACCTTTTGATACACTGATTGTATAATTTTTTCCTAATCTTTATTTTTATATTTCAATTTAGTTTAATCATTTTTTTTTTTTTTTCGAACGTTTACATAATCACCAAAATGTTTTAAAAATATATACCTATCTGTTTTTTTTTTTTTTTTCGTGCAATAATTTTTTGTTTTAAAAGGTAAAGTATATTGAATGATTATTGAATAAAAAAAAAAATCATAGCATTGTTTATTAATTGCATTATTAATTATTTACAGAAGAAAAAAAATGAACATATCTCGTAGACTTGGAGTGATTCTTGATCGTGCATGTGCCTTAAAAAATACATTATTTACACCAAAATATTTATTTTACACAAATGTTGGTATATCAGTATCACTGTCAGCAGTTGGTGATATTTTGGAGCAACACTATGAGATACTAAAGGTTAATATTTAAATGATATTATAAATGTTATTTAACTGATAATAATATTGATGATATTTAATTACAGAATGAATGGCCTGAATGGAGTGCAAAAAGAACTCAACATATGGCAATATCTGGTATGACTGTTGGTATAATATGTCATCATTGGTATAGATATCTTGATGCTCGTTTACCAGGAAAAACAATTAATATTGTTATTAAAAAAGTTATTGTTGATCAGCTTATTTGTTCACCATTATACATAGGAGTATTTTTTTTGACACTTGGTATTTTAGAAAATACAAGTTGGCCTGAATTAAAAACAGAAATTCGTAAAAAAGCATATAAATTATATGCTGCTGAATGGATTGTTTGGCCACCAGCACAAATTATTAATTTTTATTTTTTACCAACGAGATATCGTGTACTTTATGATAACACAATATCACTTGGTTATGATATTTACACGAGTCAAGTTAAACATTCGTAAAAGACTAAATAAAATTATTTCACAAATTTAATTATAATATTTGTTTTTTTTTTTTCTTTTGATAATTTCTGCTGGCAGACGTTAATTAATTATTTAAACTTTGTTTTTGTTTTTTTGTTTTTTTTTTTATTTAAATGTATTTACATTTAATAAATTAAAATAGTACAAAAAAAATAATAATAAATGACTATATTGACACTGTTTTTTTAAAACATTCCATCATAAATACCAATTGGCACTAAAAATGCAATAAATAAAATGAGATTTCTAGCAACTAATTTCCAATCATTTGGCACAACATAGGCTGTTAAAACTGTTGTTAATCTGTGAATCTAAAAAAATAAAAGAAAAAGCCTTCCATAAATTCATGTAATTATAATTAGAGTTTAAAGAAAATAATGATTGATTAATTGAATTACCTCATGACTGGCACATATAAAAATAAATGACGAAACAAGTAAATTTAAAACTGGAAATCTTGGAAGTAATACAAGAACACCATGTGAATCAGCAGCAAGCCAAACATGTCCTTGACTGACAATTGTCTCTAGACTTATTCGACCAAGACCAGCAAGTAAAACTGAGTATTTACCTCTCAATGCAAGTGTTGAATTTCTCAATACAATATATCCAACAATCTAAAATAAAATAAATTAATAATTAACTTTGTCAATTAAGAATTGTTGTAAAATTAAATTAATTACCGGTACAAAAACAATATAAGAATGTATCTCTTCACATTCAGCAGCAGAAACACATATTAATGTAAATATTGTATAAGCTGCAAGTGAAATAATAGCAAAAAATGGTGCCAATATACTTCCAGGTATATGATCAATTCGTTGAAGTATCAATAGTCCTGCACCAAATGCAACACCATATGTAACACTGTATCTATCAACTCTCCATCGTGACCACCATTCACTAATATCATCATCAGTTGTTACAAAAAGAGCTTTCCATGGTCTAGTAACAAATACTTTTTCAAAAAAAACCTGTAATAAATTATTTAAAATTAATTGACATTATTAAATCATCATCATCATCATTAATAATAATTAAATACAAACCTCAGACATGTAGAAAATTGTTATGATAAAAACAAGACTCAATAATTTTAATGACAAGTATAGCAATGCACGAGCAGAGCCATACTCAACAATACTACCAGAATAAACTCTTGGTGGTAACCATGCCAAAATAAATACAATTAAAAACCAAAATGATACAAGTGGTACAAAATGATAAAATTGATATGGTCTATTCATTGAAAAACATAAACAAACTGTCAATAAATTTAATCTAAAAAGTACCTGTAAAAAAAAATAAAATAAAAAAAAACAACATTAATAAATTAAGAGATAATTCAAATAAAATAGTATTGAAAAATATTTTATACCCTTGCAAAACGTATCAATGACACATCACCAGTTTGCCAAAAATAACAAAAATGTCCATAACCAGATAAAAATAAATATGCTGAATTAATAAGACGTATATGCATATAAATTGGTAATACATTTTTAGCACCAGTAACATGATAAATAAGTACAACAGCTTGCATTAATCCACGCCATTCATCTGTTTGTTCACGATTTAATGCTCTTGGTCCACGTTCACAATCTTCAGTAAAAAATAAACCAAGTGCAAGTATATAACCAAGTGGTAGCCAAAAACTAAATTCACTATAATATTTATTTTCTTTCATGAAAAAATTTGTTCTATCACATAAATAAAAATATGATAATATTGCTGAAAATATTGCAATTGATGTTATCAGTGTATTAAAATTTTGTGATGATTGAATTGGTAATTGTTGTGCTTCTTCATCATCATCATCATCACCATCATTATTATTATTATTATTTTGTAATATTTGTAAATTAGTATTTTCTTGTTGTCCCTCTTCTTCTTCTTCTTCCTCATCTTTCTCATTTCCTCCAATTTCTTGAGGATTATTATTATTATTTTCAGTAATTCTTGTATAAAAAAAATCATATCTATTGAATATTTTTCTGTACAAGCAAATACATAAACCAATTGAAATAAAAATAATTAATGTTACTAGAGTAAATAATTGTAATGTTGTTGCTGCTTCTGGACTGCTGCAACATGTACCATCACCAAAATTCATGTAATCATTACAATGACTGTTTAATAATATTTGTATTTTATGTCTTATTGAATGTGGACTTGCTAAATAACCATCTGGACTTTGTTCAAGTACACCTTGACCAATTAATCTACTACTTTCCCAAATATGTACACCATTGTGTGATAAAATTTCATTTGCAACACGATTACATATATTTATTTGGCTATTATCAATATTTGTCAAATGTGGTGGTAGTGTTTCTTTGATAACTGGATCTTGCATCATCCAAATGAATAATGTACCTTTTTTATTTAACTTTTCAGCTGGTTGAATAATCTTGACAATTTCTGTGCTATATTCATTGTATAAAATATCATCACTTGAATTATAAGCCAGTATGTCATGTGCAGCAGCACCAGCAACAATCATTGACGGTACATTATCATCATCAACATCATTATCCATCCATTTTTTAAAATCTTTAACCATGTCATCATTGACTCTTGGCCTCCATAAAAATTCAACTTTCAATCGCAACTGGATATCATTAAAATTAAGATCAACTTTTGGTGAAAAATCAATTGGATCTGAGTATGTTTTACCATCAATTGTAAATTGAGCAACAAATGATTTGTACAATTGATGAATTCTTGTATCACCAACAAATACAAAATTATTTTTATGTCCCATAAATGCACGATAACGTAGACATCTTCTGCTATCAGTTTGTGTATATCTATGCATCATACATCCATATGGTTGCCATTCTTTATCACCCTTGTAACGACCTTCCTCCAATAGCCACTTGCAAGAATCACTTCCTAAATTTATTACAACACAAAAATCATTAATTACTGTTATTTAATTATTCAATTGATTAATTTATATTTACCATATATAAGATGTATAAGTCCATGATAAAATATAAAACAAGCAACAAGTAAAGCTGCTAATTTTTTTGCACTTGCTACTGTTATTAAACTTATAAAATGTTCGGCGGCCGTCATGGAGTCTATTTATGTTTCATCATTTCATTATCAATACATGTTGTTGTTGTTGATGATGATGTTGATAATAATAACAATGACAATTTAAAATATTAAATATTATGAATTTTATTTAATAAAATATTATTGTTTAAAGTAAATATTATTTGTTATTAAATATTGATTGTTGTTATTTGTTGTCAATTTTTTTTTTGTGTGTCTCTATGTAGGTTAGGTTATGTCATCTGATGTTGTTGCTGCTGCCACATGACTATTTATTTTTTTTTTTGGCAAGTGTAAACATAAATATCAGATCAAAACAATCACAACATTAGCATGGACAATAATTAAGAGTGTCTCTTTGTACATTTAATAATACATTAGTGTATAAATATATAAATATAAAAGACTTTGTTTTATAATTAAATAATAAATTTCCAATTATTCATCAGGTTTATATAAATTTAATTGATGTTTTAAATCGCTCATTGTTGCATCAGGATAAATATCACTACGTTCTTTGAGTAATTCATAAATTGCAGCCAATGATTCCAGCTCTGATCTAAAATTTAAATTATTTAATTTACTTATATTATTAATAAATGATAATATAAATTGTTTAAAATTTTATTTACTTTTTTTCTTGTGTTAATTGTTCATTAGTCAAATCTGGTGGAATATATGATTTTAATTTTGCTCGTTTATAACGAGCCTGAAGCCCAGGCTCATTTGATGACCAGTCATTTTCATCATCTTCATCATCTTGCTTCTGTTGAATAATTATTATTATTTAATTTAACATCAAGATAAATAAAAATAATCTGATTGAAACCTTTTTATTTTCAACTGGATCCATTGATGATTGTAATTTTTTATTAACAATTATTGTTAATATCAAAACAATAAATGTTGTTATCACACAACAAGCATAATACAATGAAAAATAATTAAAATGACTAAAAAAATCATAAATCATTTTTAAAATTAATTAATATTCATTGGTCGTAATATAAATTGTTTAATAAATTAATCAAAAAGGTTATGTTAAATTGAGCTCCAATTTATTTATAACGTCATATGATTACGCATCAATATATATATTATATATCTATACATTTACTTTACCTATACATGTACAAAAAAATAAAAAACATAAAAGAATCTCNTTTTTTTTTTTTTTTTTTTTTTGCAGATAAAAATACTTGCAAAGTTTTTTTTTTTTAAATTCATCAATGAAAAAAAAACAACAACTCATGATATATAATTTATAAAAATTTATATATATTTAAAAAAAAGCTTATTAATATTTTTTAACAAATTTATCAAGGTACCAATTGTGATGTTTCATTGTTGCCAAAATACCATCATCTAGACTGACATTATCCTTTGCTCCAAAATTATCAAGTGGTTGTCCAGTCAATGAAGTAACACTACCACCCATTGCACTGTAACAAAAAAAAAATACATGAAATATATAATTAATTAATTATAAATATTTAATAATAATTGATTATATTTACGTTATTATTGCAGCACCAGCACAAATATCCCATTTTTTAATAAGTGTATTGTGTACATATGCTGTTGCATTACCAGATATAACTTCAAGTGCTTTATAACCAGCACCAGCAGCTGATATTATTTTGACATTATCACCAATAGCATTTTTAGATATGTTATTAATTTCACCAGCATGTGATCTTGATACAATTAATATTGGTTTAACAACACCACCATCATCATCATCATTGGTAATACTATTTTTAATTGCTGCTAAATTTTTAGAATAACCATGCTCTGGCCAAGCCCAGTATGTATCATCAGATGTACCAAATGGCTTATGAATAATTCCAATAATTGGCACACCTTTTATTGCAATACAAACCATTGTTGTAACATAATTTAATAAATTTTCAGTAAATTCTTTAGTTGCATCAAGTGGATCAATCCAAACAGTTATATCATCTGGATCAATTGATGTATCATAATAACCATCAACATCATCATCAAATACAATTGTTTCTTCAGCAATTATTGCATCTGATGATGATAATACATCATCACAATTTTTTTTACTCTCTTCAGATATAATATTTATTGTTGGAAACATTGTTTGTAAATAATTATACATTGCACAATGTGATTTGTAATCAGCAATTGTAACTGGATCATCAATTCCTTCTTTTGTTTTACCTTTTATTTCAATATTTATATTTTTATAATTATTATGAACATCAGATATTTCAATACCACCAAGTTTTGATGCTTTTATTGAACTTTTTAATAATGAACGTAGTGATACAAATTTTTGTTTATTATTAAATCTTGATGACAAGTATGATACTTCACGTATTGCATAAATATAAAATAATATAAATAATATTATACTTATGCCAATAGCATATCTATGGATCCTTACACTGCTACCAATTTTAATTGTCATTTTATTTGTTTTAATTATGAAATATATTGTAGTTATTTTTATAATTTATATGGATTTTTAATTAATATAATTAATTCAAGTTACCATTATAATTTATATCCATGTGGATGAAATATTTAAAGCAGCGTGTTTATTGTTGATAAAATGATAAGACAATTTATTATCATCAATCACACACAACAAGTGTTATTTTATTATTTACAATTATTCTTTTTTCTCTGAGCTATTTGTAATTTGAAAATAACAATTGAAAAAAATCCATGTTGATAATATTTATGACATCATGAACAATATTCTTGTTTAAAATTTAAATTAATAATTTATTTTTATTTATTAATTTGTTATTTTGACAGTGTGTGATGATGATGATGTCATATAATCGAATTGAAAAAAATATAAATTGATTTTCAACCAACTTCAGGCTATTTTCATCTTTGTTTTTATTTACATTTTACAATTCGCGGGCAATTTGATATATTTTTTAAAAAAAGAAGCACAAGTAAGATTATTAATTATATAAAAAAAATGTATTTTAATTATTATTACAATTAAATTTATATTTAAAATATTATTATCATTTAGAAAAAAAATAAAAACATCTGTATCAAGTTGTTGCCTTAACCTAGTTAAACATGATGATGGTCTAGTTTTACAATTAAATAGCAACATAATTTATATTTAACATATCACTTGTGGAAATGAAAAGTTTGATAAATATTTTATTACATTTCCGTTTTGATATACATAAAAATTGTTTGACACATATTGATTATAATTATATATTATAATTATTTTTCAGGTCAGTCATCATTGTATCATCATCAACAACAACACAGAGTCAATAACAATTTAATGACACAGATAACATTTGTGTCTTGTCATCAAAATCTACGTGGCCTTTTGACACACCTCCTAGTCAGTCGTTGTTATAATTTTTTAAATTTATCTAAACATGAGCAGTGAAAATAAACTTGTTGCTAAACCATTTAAAAGTCTTGATGAACTTTACACTGGTATAGGACATCTAGAGCCTTGGTTTGACATTGTTAAACTTCGTGAATCAACAGAGTATGTATACTCTGGACAAGAACTTGATAAAAATACAACAAGACTTGCTAAATTATCACGTGATAGATTGCCAAGAACTCTTGTTTGTCATGACATGAAAGGAGGCTATCTTGAAGACAAGTAATACAAACAACAACAATTTATAATAAATAATATATATATATATATTAATTAATGATTATTAATTACAGATACATTGATGGATCAGATGATTCAGAGTCTTATTCATTTTATCACTGGAGTGTTATTGATGTATTTATTTACTTTAGTCATCATATGATTACAATACCACCATATGGCTGGATCAATGTTGCTCACAAACATGGAGTCAAAGTTCTTGGTACCATTATAACTGAACACACTGATGGTGAAAGTATATGGGATAATATTTTATCATCTTATGATGAAACTAAACGTTTTGCTGATGCATTAATAACACTTGCTAAATTTTATAATTTTGAAGGATGGCTATTAAATATAGAAAATAAAATAAAACCAAATGATATTGATAAATTAATTAATTTTGTTAGATATTTAACTGACTCAATTCATCGTGAAATTAAAGATTCAGAAATTATTTGGTATGACAGTGTGACAAATGAAGGACAATTAAAATGGCAAAATGAATTAAATGATAAAAATGAGTAAGTTTATAATTTTAAATTAATAAAAATAAATAATTTTAATAGTTGTTATTATTTAATATAATTACAGAGAATATTTTAATTGTTGTGATGGTATATTTCTTAATTACAATTGGACTGATGGATCATTAGAACGAAGCAAGAATTTAGCATCATTGAGAAATCGTGTTAGAGATGTGTGGGTTGGCATTGATGTATGGGGAAGAGGAAATCCTGGAGGTGGTGGATTAAATTCCATATATGTAAGCCATTCAAATTATCATCATAAATTATTGCTAGAAATTTATTGTTTGTTTTTTTTTTTGTTTTGTATAAATAAATAGGCACTGGAAAAAATTAGAAAATATGATTTATCAGCAGCAATATTTGCACCTGGCTGGACACATGAAAATTTTGGAGCATCAACATTTGATAAACTTGAAATAATATTCTGGGCACAATTGGCAAGACATTTGTATATTCATGTGCCAATTTATGATAATGAAATGATTGTTACATCATTTTGTCATGGGGTTGGGCGTAAATATTGTCATGATGGTGTTGTAAGTTTAATATTTATTTATTTATTATTAGCTACATTAATGAGTAATAAATTAATAATATTATTTAATTTTTCATTAAAGTGCAATTTGGAAAAGCCATTTTATAATTTAAGCTTGCAAAATATACAAAATTCTGTGCCAGTGATGTATTTAAAATTTGTAAATATAAATATACCAACAGACGAAGAAAATAAATTAAAACCAGATATTGAAAAAATATATGAAACAATTGAAGAAATTATAAAAATTAGAGGTAATAAAATTACATTTGAAGCCAAGGAACATGGTGAATTACCAAATAATATAAAATTTGTTGATAAGGCATCATTTAATGGTGGTGGATGTCTTGAATTGAATACCACTGATGTCAACAATTATCACAGGTAATAATAAATATTTAATATGTAAATAAATATCTAAATGAAATTGATTAATTAATATTAATTTAAATTTTTACAAATAGATTACTGTTAATTCATTTTGAATTTGAAACAGACATTCAAATAATTGTGACACACAGAGAAAGTGAAGATGAACCTGAAGAGTCAATTGGCAAAAAAAAAATTGGGCCGACTCTCGTTTTAATAAATGAAACTTCAACAAGTTATATCGAGTCAAACACGACATTTGAACTGGATACAAAGTGGAGAGAAAGGTAGAACATTTAACAAGCAATTCTGTCAATCATATATATATTTTTTTTTTTATATTATTATTTATTTGTTTATTTATTTTATTTTAGTTATTATATTGCCAACATGAGGACAATCACAGAAATTGGATTGTCATTGCAATCAAAAGGAAGGCACTGTCTTGGTCAAATTAAAATTCATCCTTTGACAAATATACTTGGCATGTCAAGCTAAATAAATACAAAAAAATTTGACAAACAAATTAATTTTTCATACTATTATATCTTTTGTTGAATAATTTTTATAAAAAGTATAAATAATAAATTTTAATTAAAAAAAAAAGCTATATAAAAAAAATCATAAAACAAATAGTGAAAGGAAAAGTGATGAGGCGTTTGATGTCAATGATCATTCAACCTACTGTATTTTTATTTACTTTTTTTTTCTTTAATATTTGAATAGAAATAAAAAAAAAAAAAAATAAATAAATAAATATACATAGATTCGCATTTGGATAGTAATAAATTTCTCAATCTTTCAAGATAATTGACAATAATTTAACACGCAAACAAATGTGTTTTCATCAAGGGTAAATAACTAGCAACATTCTTTAACTTTAATTATTATTTACATGTCACAACTTGTCACTTGTACACAAGGCCAAATATAGTTTTATTAAATAAAAAATATAAAAATAAAAAAAAAGTACATAAACAACATTGCAAAAATAAGAAAACAAGTGAAAATAGTTAAACAGAATGTGACTTTTGATATATTTTCACTTTTGAGATGTACTTTTAATTATATAAAATTATATAGAAAAATTATAAATACAATATGTTAATAAACACTTTTACATTTAGCATATTAATACGTGATTAAATATTATAAATTATAATATTAACAATTGATTGTTGTTAATGTCAATTGACATGTGCAATTTACAAAATAGTTTAAAAACTTTCACCATTACGATACAATTTAAGTACGTCGTATGAATTATTTAGCAAAATAAATATATATAGATTATTATGTGTCAAAAATTACATGCGGAATGTCTATCCGGTATACTTGATTAATAACAAATACAAAACTTTCTAATATCACCTAAAATATTATTAATATCAATAAAAAATAATAATTGTAAATTAAAATTTATTATTTTTTTTTTTTATAGAAATAATAAATAAAAATAAATTAAACAAGTTTTTCTTTTTCCGGAACTAAAAAAAAAAATATATCTGCGTGACGAAACACCTGTCACATAATAATGTGAATGAAAAAAAAATTATAATTTAATATAAAAAATAAATTAACGTGACTGATTGATTTAAATATGAGGAAAAAAAAATGAAAACCACTAAATTTTGGTTATTTTGAAATAGAATTTATATGCTAAATAAATAATAAAAAAATAAACAAATATATCAACAACAAGTGGTATGCAGGTATATAATATAAAGTGGCTCAGATGTTTTTGTAGAAAGGCAGAGAAACCTCTGGAAATATTTTAATAAAATATCTTGAATTGTAAAATCACTAAGCGCGAGAGAAAAATAATATTTTAAATTTCACAATATGTTTATTTTTATTGAAAATCATATATATATATATTTAAATAAACCATAAACAAAAAAAAATGTTGTTAATAATTATTACGTAAATAAATAATTAAATAATAAATTTATAAATAAAAAATTTAAAAATATATTTAAAATTAAAATTATATGATTTTTATAGAGTTAATAATGTTCCGCTATGTTTGTTTTTAAAAAAAAAAATATAAAAAAATATATATTTAATATATTACTATTGTGTGCATCTAAATATTTATCTACACAACATATCGTATGTGTACCGTAAACTACGATTACGATTAAATTTTTCAAAGCGCAATTTTTATATATTCTCAAGCATAAAAAATTTACAGTAAACCTGTTACTTTTTATATTTTATTATGTACCTATATTTATATTTTTAATAAAATAATATAAATTTTTATAATAAAAAATACTTTTAATTATTTTAAAAATATTGATTGATAATTTAAAATGTTTTTTTAAATTCAGGTGAATGTCAAAGATGCAATGAACAAAAAAAAAAATAATTATTTTATCAAAATCTATTACAATTTATTATTAAATTAAAATAATAGGATTAATGCAGGTATGTTATTGTTGTTTGTATTTTAATAATAAAAAAAAAATACATGTAGACATTCTAGAAAATATATTGAGGTAAAACGCACGATGTTCAATCCCACTACAACAACTAAATAATTCCAGCTACTTTTGCTTGCTTTTGCTTGCTTTTGCTTCAAATTGTACACTCGAGTGAATCAGTCATAGTCAGTCACTGACCACGAGTACTTGTACAATAATTTTTTTATTATATGCTTGATAAATCACTTGGATATAATAAAACAGTTAAAAAAAAGAATAGTGATAAATTAATCATATTGATTTGCATATATTATATTGTGTTTGTGATGTTGATGATGATGATAATGATGTTATTAAGTGAATACAGTGATGTAAATATTTAAAATTATTGTTTATAAATATTATTTAAAAAAACAAAAATGGATGATAAAATAACAGCAGACTCTACTGTACGTAGTCTAGAGTCAAATGTATCATCTGATACATCAAAAAATTCAATAAAAACTGGTGATTCTAAAACAGATAGTTGTAAAGATTCAAAATATTCAAAAGATATATTAATCAATAAATCATGTGAAAAAATATCAATTAATTATTTAACTGATAATGAAAATAATAAAAAAAATAATAAAATTAATAATAATATAAATTTAAATGATAAAAAAAATTTATCAAATAATATTAATCATAATTGTAAAAATGATACAAATATTATGATGATAACATCATGTGGACAATTAATATTTGGTAAATATATATTAATTTTGATATTTATTAAATAAATTTAATTTTCATAATGATAATTATTTAATTAATATTTTAGGTATTGTATTAATAACATTTGGTATACTTGTTTTAATTCATGGTGTATCATTGGGAACATCCGGAGCTGGTCTCTGGGCTGGTATGAGTGCACTTGTTGCTGGTTCACTTGGTCTTGTTGCAGCACTTGCTGAATCAACATCAAAAACTACATCATCATCATCATCATCAAATGGTTTTTCAACGGCTCATCTTGCAACGACTCTTGTTGCTCTTGGTCTTGCTAATTTATCAACAATTGCTGCAATTAATTCAATTGTTCGTGATGCAAGATCATCAGAATCTGATTTATACATTTCATCAGTAAGTTGATTTTTTCGTTTGTCTTTTAAATTTAAAAAGTTTAAAATTGTTTTTTTTTTGTTTATAAATTGCGGTGAATTTCTCATTGGTCTTTTTTTTTTTTTTTTCATTTTTTATCTCATTGCCTGGAGGTACAGAGAGATTTTTCGCTTCATTATGTTACTGGCCTACATCTTTTAGTCACAAGCAATCATTCCCATTGACTTTTGTGCTGTTTAAATACATATATTTTTATTTTTTTATATTATATATACTTAATTTATCTATTTAATAAAATTATATATCAAAACATTGTCATTAAATTAAATAAACAAGTAAAAATATATTTTATAATAAAAAAAAAAAAATATAAAAGTTTTTTAATGTGGTAAATTGGCCCGGTGAAAGTTCAATGACAAGGCTAAAAGCGGTCAATTCATTATTCCAAAAATAAAAAAAAACCCATAAATTTTGAAATTAAAAATAAATAATAAATTGATTAATTTGTCAGACTGATGGAGATGGTAAATATGAACAAGAAAGTACAAGTTGGTCAGGTTTGTTGGCAAGTATTGGACTACTCGTAAGCAGTTTGTTGGAATTATTTATTGCTGGTTACACCTGTATAAAGTTAAGTCCAAAATTGTGTAGTTGTCTGGTTAAACAGTCATTTGAGCCAAATAGTCAATTGGAAATAACTGATATTGATGGTGATATTGGTAAATTAAAAACTAAAAATATGGTTCATCAGTGGGTTATTGCTCAAACACATTCACCTAAAAATTCAACACCACCATCACCATCAACAAGACAACAACAACAACAACCATTTTATATTGTTCATCAACCTCTTGTTACACTACAGCCACTTGTACAGGTAAATTAATTTATCAGATAGATTTTTTATGATGATAAAATAATGATAAATATTTTTAGACACCTTATGGAGCTGTTCCATATTCAAAATATCCTCCAGGGACATATCATCTTCCAGCATATGGACCAATTCCAATGATACCCCAGGTGATGCCACCACTTGGTCGAGTACCATCAATGCAAATGGTAATTTTTTTTTTTTTTTATTTAAACATAATTCATTTACTAATAATTTGATTAATTAATTTTTTAAATTAAAGAAAAAATTACAGTATCGACCACGACAAAAAAAATATGCTATTGATCATCATCATCATCATCAGCAGCAGCAGCAGCAGCAGCAGCAGCAGCAGCAGCAGCAGCAGCAGCAGCATCATCATCACCGTGGAGATGATGATTCAATGGAAAGAAAAAAAAATAATCGTGAAACAAAAACAGAACCAAAGCGAATGATGCTTCCGATTGGAGAAGATGATAATAATACACGTGATTTTTCATTGACATATACTGGTCTTGATAAAAAAATGTCTGAAGAATTTATATCAATTTGCATGGATCCAGAACGTAAATCAAGAACTTCAAGTAATTATGGAAGTGAAATTGACTCGTCAAATGCTAAAAAATCATAAAAAAATATTATTATTTTTCATTATTAATTATATATTTTGTAAAAAAATAAAAAATTTATATATTTACTTATACTTTCTTATGTTTTTTAATGTATAATAATAAATATAATGTTATTTGAAATTATTTATTTATTTTTTTCATTAGTAATAAAATGAAAAAATATAAAATTGTCATTTGATGGATTATTTTATTACTGTAATAAAATGAAAAATCATCATTTCAATAAATTTCTAAAATTAAAATTACCAGGTGCGCAAAAATAACAACGCAATACCATTCATGATATTCATCTTTTTGAGAGAGACAAAAAACAACAAGAAGAAGAAGAAGAGTAGTGTGTAAAAAAAGTTGTTCAACCACAAAACAGCTGATGCTTTGTCATCTCCACACAAACGCAAATTTACAAAAATAATAATAAATAATTTGACACACAATAATATTATTATAATTTTATAAACAAGTAAGTAAATAAATAAATAAATAAATAAATAAATAAATGAATAAATAATTTAAATTTTAAATAAAATAAAATGATTTCAGCTAAACTTAATGACAATAATTATAAATGTGATATAATAATAAATGAATCATGGCAATTGAATCAAGAGATGAAAAATATGAAAATGTCATTTATAATAAAGATAATAATGAAATAATAAAACGTAATAATAAATCATTTGGTACACAAACAATTGAAAAAGTTGATGTATCAACAATGACTGATCCGTTGAGTATTGATATTAAATTAACATCTGAATATTTAGCAAGATGTGAAAATTATCATAATAAATATAATAGCCAAATTCAATTGCCAACAATGTCATTTATAAAATATGATGATGAACATTCATCATCAGAAACATCATCATTATCTCACAGCAGTCATGACATTAAGCCAAAAATTGAATATGACATTGAGCCAACAACAACAACAACAGGACATGTAAATGGTAAGATATTGTTGATAAATTAGAAATTAAAAAATTCTAGTTATTAATCATTTCAGTTGATGTATCATTTTTCAGATTGTTCCTATAGCTTTGAAGAACATCATGGACTTATTGATGATGACAAACAACGTCCTTATATTTGTGATATATGTGGTGCTAGTTTAAAACGTAAAGAACATCTTGATCGTCATAAACAAGGACACAATAAAGATAGACCTTATCCGTGTTTAATGTGTTCAAAGGCATTTAAAAGAAATGAACATCTTGCACGTCATATGATTATTCATTCAGGAAGTAAAAATCAAATATGTACACAATGTGGAAAAGGATTTTATCGTAAAGATCATTTAAAAAAACATTTACAAAGTCATAATGGTAATCGTGCTAACAAAGCTCGACAACACAATGATAATATTCAAAATGATGATATTAATTCATCTCAAGTTTTTGGTAATTTTGCCATGATGATGAGGCAAGCTGGACTTCGCACATAAATTCATTACATAATTAATATAATTAGCTAGTTTTTAGATTTTATTTTATTAATTATTTGCAACATTCTAAAGTAACTCTAATTTTTTTTTTTTTTATATTAATTATAATTCTAAAATATTTATTTTTTTTTTTATTTCATTTGCTTATGTTGTCATTGTGTTTTCCAACACTTGGTTGTTGTTTTTTTTTTTTTTTTTTATAAACATTATATTGCTCAAATTATCAAGTTAAAAAATATCTCAATTAAATATTAATTATTATATATTAATATTAATAATAAATCATAGTAATTATTCTAATGATAAAAACAAAAAAAAAAAAACATTTAAATTATTATTTTTATTAATAATAATATTATTTATCAAAATGTTTTTCTTTATTTTCATAAACTATTTTTTATATTTAAAAAAATTAGACAAAACATTTTAAATTTTTGTTATTTATTGTTGAGTTAAAGTTAAGTTAATTAATTCAAAAAAAAAATATTAAACAACAAAAGGTATTTTGAATATTAAACTCTGACTTTATTACATATTTTTT
>MKYW01000116.1:57110-72524 GCA_015776835.1 Aphidius ervi | reverse complement strand
AAAAAAATATGTATAATAATAAATTAGCAAAATTGATTAACAACTAACAAGCATGATAATTAGCTAGTCCTAAAAATTATCTCAAATAGGGATCATTTTTTTTAAATATAATTTTCTTATATAAATTAACACAATATTAGTGTTAAATTTATTGGGGACATTACAAAGTTCCAAGAGATCTTTTCGTTATTTATTATTCAAATTTAATTTGAATATTATTTTTGTTTTTTTTTTTTTAAAGGATTTTATCCTTTGGCCGACGATGATTAAATCGAAAATACCGCCTGGTGGTGGTTTTTTCCACCAAGGCGGTTGATTGTTGCTAATGTTGTTGTTGTTGTTGTTGTTGCTGCTGTTGCTGTTGTTGTTGCTGCTGTTGCTGTTGTTGCTGCTGCTGCTGCTGTTGTTGTTGCTGTTGTTGATGAAGTATTGCCATTGCACCAGTTTCAGCAGCAGTTGGTAAAACAACAGTTGATTGTTCAGAAACAGATATTTGATGAATATGTGCTTGTGATCCTTCACCAACTTGTATTTGTATTTGTTGCAATTCAGGTACTGAATTTTGTTGCATATCATTTTGTTGTTGTTGTGTTTGTTGTGATTGATCATTTTGCTGTTGTTGCTGTTGTTGTTGTTGTTGTTGTTGATTTTGTGCACCATCTGGATCTTCTTTAGCTCGTTTAGCAACATGTGATCTAGCATGTTTTCTTAAATGATCTTTACGATAAAATGCTTTTCCACATTCAGTACAAACTTCAGTTTTTTGTCCAGAATGAATGACAAAATGTAAATTAAGATGTTCTTTTCTTTTAAAACCTTTCATACAAACAGAACATACAAATGGTCTATCAGGATTATGACCAAGTTTATGTCTTTCTAAATGTTCTTTACGTTTTAAACCAGCACCACATATGTCACAAATAAATCTACGTTCAATTTTATGACCAATTAAATGTTGTTCAAGTAATTCTTTTTCTGGATATGCCATATTACATTGTGGACAACAAAATAATGTTGTACCATCAAGTGCTGTTACAATACTAACTTGTCCTGGTTTTGGTTTTTTAGGTTTTGGTGGTTTTTTCTTATATTTTTTTTTTCTTTTTGGTTTTGTTCCTGATTCTTGTTCTTCTGGTAAATCTGGTACAATTTCAGTTTCACCACTTGCAACAGTTATTTGTACAGTTGTTTGTTCACCATTAGCACCAACAACTGTTGATCCAGATGCATCAATACCATCAGCACCCAATGGACTTGATTCAATTGCTGCTTCACGTTTTATTGTATCAGCATTAAATTTTAAAAAATGATGTAAACTAACTGGTAATTGACTTGATGGTATACGTGATAAATAATCAGCAACTGCTGAACCAGGTGTTGCAATACTTTGCCATGTTGCTGGCATTGATGATCCAAAATCTTCATTACTTTGATTACCTTGATTTTTAACATTACCACGTTTTATTAATGCAACTGGTGTTGTACCTGGTTTAATATCTTCTTTTGAATCTTCCATACTTTCACGAAGTATTAAATCTTGTGGTATTTGTGCAACAATTTGTAGACCCTCTGGTACACCAGGTAATTGTACAGTTTGTTGTATTGTTTGTTGTGCTGTACTTGTAACAGCTGTTGATGTACTTTGTGTTGTTTGTTCAGATCTATTTAATAAAAATAATTTTAATTCATAAATTCAAAACAATAATAATGATAATATTTTTTTAAAAATAATTTTAAACTTACGTTTGTGTTGTTGCAACAGTATTTTGTGGTTGTACTTGTATTTGTAAATTTTCATTACCCTGTTGACTATAAGCAACAGTCAATACAGTTGCTCCACCCTGTGGAAATTGACTGAGTAATGGAGCAATATGATATTTTGGTTGATCACCATTATTACCACCTTGTGTTACACCTGGATTAACAACTTGTATATGTACTGTTTGTTGTTGTTCAGTACCATCTTTACCAGGTACTGTTATTGGAAGTGTTATTATTTGTTGTTGATTATTTCCACCTTGTAGAAAACTATTTGGATCAACTGGACGTAAATAATGTACTCCACCTTCACCACCTGATAATACACCAACAACTTGACCACTAGTAGCTGCTAAATTTTGGGCAAATTTTGCTGTTGTAAATTGATGTGCACCACTTGGCAATGTGCCAGTTGTAAAACCCGGAAATGGTGTGAAATTCATGATTTCACACTTGAATCAACAATGTCAATTGTTGATATCTATAAAATAATTCAAAAACAAAAAAAAAATAATAAAAACATTATGTTAATTATTTTTATTTATAATTCAAGTTCATTCAAGTTCATTCATTCATTCATACATCATCATATGACTATGTAATTTTTTTAAAAATTTATGTAACTACCACCACCAGCAACAGCAGCATTAACAAGTTACATTTTTTTTTTTATTTTTTTATTTTTCTCATCTTTTTTTCCCATCCCCTCTTTATTATTATCCTCCTTCTTTTCTGAATTGCTGACACGCGCCGCCAAGTCAGCCACCACACGATTCTCTTTCTCCCATCAGCACCACCATCACCACCACTACTATTTTCAATGATTTTGGTGGTGGCGGCATGCTGACGGGAGTTTGGTACTTGATGGGAGTATCAACGTGAACTATTATTATGTAGGTACCAGTTGTAAAAGCACATTTAAAGAAGGGTAGGAGCTGAATATTAAATCAAGCTTTTTCATCATGATGATGAGGATGATGATGATAATGTATCTCCTACTTGTAACAATTACCCTCTCTTAAAATTGTTTATATTGGCAGCTTGTTTCTGTTCACAAGACAATTGTCAAGTGCGTGGGAGAAAACCTACCTAAACCAAGTAGTTTTAGAGATGGATGTTGATACCCCACTTTTATTTTTTTCTTTCTTTTTCCATAATAAAGCTGGATTTGGAAAATGGGAGAAAATGAGGGTTAACATAGGAAGATATGATACTGACTAGTTGTATTTAAAATATTCAATTGAATGACTTGGTACAAGAGTGGTACTATATTGGAGAACAATCAAGGTGGTGGTGGTGGTGTTGATGATGACAACAATGAAGATGAAGAAGAAGAAGAAGAAGGGTTAAATTTGTGAATGTTGTTGTTGTTGTTTGTCAAGACACCTATGACCTATTACCAAGTGATGACCAATCAAGTCATTCATTTGATGATGATGATAATAATGACTATCAGGAACAAGGAATATTTAAGAGGAAAGAAGGGTGACTAACTCCCGGTTAGCAGTGGTGGCAGGCTAAACGAAGGGTAGGGGCATTAACCAAGAAAGAAGGGATACAACAACTCCCATGCGATTGCACGCGAGGAAACATGAGGGAAGGGAGAAAAACCAGTGATAGAACATACACTTGTGATTCGGGGGGATACGATACCTAGTGTGAATCCCACACTCGTGGGTGCCCTTGATACTCCCAGGGGTTTAATAAACGTGATTTTAATTTTTTTTTTTTATCAATTGTATTACACTAATAATATAATGTAGACTAAATATTGTTAGATAATTTATTTTTATTTTTTTATTTTTTCTGCTAAGATAATTTCTTACCTTGTCATACAAACACCAGTGTTGAAGACTCCAATATATATATATAGATATATATATACTGGCTTGTATATTGTTGCCAACCAAATCAATGAGACTTGCTCCGACTTTTTTTTTTTAATAAATCAATTTTTAATTAAATATAAATAAAACATACAACACTGTATTTAATAATAAATATACTCAACAAGTTATTATGTCATTATAATATATTTTTATGGATAAATATTAATAATGACATTGTTAATTTGACCATCAAGTAGACAGTTATTGAATTATAATCGAAGCAACGATTCACGGCAGACGTGGATACAGTCACTGCAGACTTTCTATAATCACGTCGTGACGTAATAAAATATATACAACAACTAAACAACTGCGCAGTACAATGTACTTTGACATTTCATTAAATATTTTTTATTTATTATTATTATTATTATATAAATAAATAATACAATACAATAATAATTTTTAAAATGATTTTTTTTCTTTCTTTAAATATATAGGTGATATACATGAGAGAAAATTGATGAATAAATAAAGTTATTTTAAATAACAAAATGGCCGTTTTAAATGTATTAAAATGTGTGTTAGCTTGTACATGAAAATTGGGCGTTGGCTTGAACAAATAATAATGCCACGTCAGCATCTTCCATTTTAAATACCAAAAACATGATGCAAACATATGTATATCAATGAAAAAAATGCAGCTCATAAGATGAGAAATTATTTAAAAGGCCAAATGACATCTTGACAAATATTTGTAAACAAAAAAAGCAAAAAAAAAAAGTATATTTACACCCCCACTTAGGATGTATTGTTGATACTTGTCGTGGGGGTGATGTCAAGACTCAAGACCACGAGAAAGATATGTTAAATAATAGGAAAAAAAAAAAAATGAAAATCATTTGGGGGTAGAAGATAGGGTGGCCAAGTGGGGAATCAAAAAGAAAATTTAAAAAAAAAAACAAATGAATAATTGTTGCAATTGAACAGAGAGGTTTTTGAATTTTGCAAGTTCAAGTTGATGATTACCAAGAAGAGATAACAACACGAATCAAGTGTGGAAAATAACACATCATCATCATCATCATTATCATCATCAAAAGAGAAAAAAAATAAAAAAGACACATTGGCATGATGGGTTTTTGTATTTAACGGAGGGGCCACGGATGTTGGTAGCACCCACCACCACGCAATTTTCAACCCCACCAGCTTCTCACCACTGTCCGCACCTCCAACCACCCCACCAAAAGCCCTCGTTGAGCCTGAGCCAGACCAACTATGAGGTATCCGCGACGATTTTAGTGTCTTGGGGTGGGTGCTCTCGACGACCACTGTGTTTGCGATTATTTAAAATATATATATATATTCTTATCATTTTTTCATACAGTGTTTATTTGTGAATTTGACGTTTTAAAATGACAACAAACAACCCTTCAATTGTCATTTATCCAGATGATGCTCAATCAACAAGTTACAACAACCAACAACTATTACTACTATTATTATAATTATTATAATTATTATTTAAAGTCAACTTACCAGTTTTGGATGTACTCACAAACTGAGTGAATTTTATGTGGTGTAATAACCCTTTCCAATAGTCCAACAGTTTTATTTCTTTAAATATTATTATTATTATTGTTGTACTGTAGACGACAGACTGTTGGTTTCACCGTACAATATGATGATGATGATGATGATGATGGCATTAAACTACATATTCAACAATACACACAACTACTCACAATTGTTTTTTATATTTTTTTTTTTAAGTTAATTTTTATCATCACAAACAATAATTGATAATAATGGTTTTTTTTTTGTTTATAATTAAATTTTGCTTGGATTATTGGTGTAAATTGTATGATATATTATTTTGTTAAATAATAAAAAATACATTTTATTGGGGCACACAGAGTGTGGGCCTGGTTTAATACAGCCTGGCACTGAACGTGTCGACGCACTCGTGTTCTCGTTTCTCCCTTCAAACCGACTTTCCCATTTCTATGAAGGCGCAAACTGACGCGACAACATACAACGGTGTATTTTCTATCTCACTTTAATATATGTATCACTTGTTCTTGCTCTCTCTCTTTCTATTTTTCTTTTTTAAAAAAATGACGCTACATTTTTGCGTAAACACATACATACATGATACACACATGCACTTTGTTGCTCATGAGAATAACGTCTACACTCTACATGTCTCAACAGCAATAGCAGACATGTAAAGGGGGTCAACTCTCCCAATCACACACACACATACACCTATTTACGTACTTATTCTCTTATTTTACTTTTTTAAATTAAATTAATCAGAGAGAGAGGGTGGTATTGATACCGTTAATCGTTGTTGTTATTGTTGTTGCATACATTGATAAATATTTACTACAGTTTGTGTATGTGTGTCAATTGTAGTACCAGTTTCCAACACAACAAGTGCTGTAATCGTATTTGCAAAAAAAAAAAAATTTAATTTAATTATTATTATTGAGTAAAAATTTAATTTAAAAAAAAAAAAAATATTAATTCTTTTTTTCTCGTAATAATTAATTATTTATTTTTTAAATTAGGTAATGCTTTTTTTTTAATTTTTATAAATAATATTGCTATTTTTTTTTTATTATAAATTAAAATAATAACGGTAATTTTATTTTGTTTATTTTATTTTATTTTATTTTTTATAGCGGTTTTATCGTAAATAATAATAATGATGATGATTAATTTATAAATGACATATTAAATTATGATTAAATTATAGAAAATTAATTTAAACAGATCTAACAGATGCATCAGTAGCATCAGAGTTAAATGGACTTGATTCATTTGTATTAATATTAAATTTAATAATAAAAATTAAACAGTTGGTTGTACTTGATTTGTGTTGAACCAGATGTTACAATGATTTATCATAATGATGATTCAGACTACTTTTTCATTACAATGATAGACTGAAAAAGTATTAAATATTGTGGTACTTGTTCAACAATTGTTGGACCTTCTGGTGTACCAGGTAATTGTACAATAGTCTCTGATTGTGACAATTGATAAAGATAAAGAAAAATATTTTTACATAGTAAATTAATTTACTTTTTAAATTATCAAAAAATATAAATGTAATTTTTTTTTTTTTATTTAACAATTTAAACTAAAATTATTATTATTTATTATCAGAATTATTTATCAAGTATGAAGAGAAGAAGAAAATATTTATATTATGTATATTAATTAATCGATTGATGAAAAAATAATGTCAATGATGTTGATGTTGATGATGATGATGATGAAGATTATTGATCATTCGTACGTCTATTCATTCTATCAGTATAAAGTGAATACAACAGTTTATTATTTTCATAATAATATGGATTATCATTGGCATTTAAATGTGGTCGATAATCTTGTGACTGATAACCATTGCAAGATGATGAAGATGATGATGAATGATGTGATGATTCTATATTATTTGTTGTCACTGAATTATTTCCATTGCTCCAATTATTATCAATCTGTTGATTTATTGGTTTACCAAGACTATTTATATGTAAATTATTTATTCTTTTACTCAATGGTGTAAATTCACTGCTTTCATCATCAGCACTACGAACTCTTTTTCTGCAAAAAAATTATTAAATTTTACAATTTAACTTTTAGGTTATATTTAAATATTTAAATTTAATTTAATTTTGCTAACCTGTTGGCATGTGTCATTTTGATAACAATTGACCTTGTCACTACTCAATATATAAATTATAACTTGAAAATTTATTTGTTTATTCAAAAAATATTTATCATCACAATTTACTTTTATTTTTGTTTATAAATAATAAATATATTTTTATCTCAAAAATAAAATAAAATTTAATTTACATACACGAACACACAGTCAATTTATTTGATTACCAAAATTTTAATTTGTCAATAAGTGATGATGGCAATTTATTTTTTATTTTTTTTGACAGGCCAGAATGGCAGAATTTTGCCAATCACTTTTGCCTTTTTTTCTAGTTAATGATTTTTTCTTTTATTTTCTTTTTTTTTTTTTGTTTAATTAATTATTTACAATATATTGACAAGATGATGATGATGATGATGATTCTTTGTGTGTGCACTTGATTGTTATTATACCAATCAACATCAGCTGTTGCCAATTGAAGAAAGAAAAAGAGAGAATCATTTTTTTCTCTGACATGATAAACAATTTGTCTACTTTATCAACAATATAATTGTTTTTTTACCTTTAGATATATTTTCATAATAACGTTATTTTTTCTGGATTTTTATTTTTAATGAAATTAAATTATGAATTAATAAAATACTTAGAATATTAATAAAGTACTAAGGACAAGCAGTAGATAAGAATATATCTTATTATTTATTTATTTATATATTTATTTATTTAAAATGAATTACAGATGAGCTTGTAACTTATTTGAATAAATTAAAATACGAGGGAAGAGATATTGCAGGAGTTAACATCTGTAATTAATTTTGTAAATAATACAAATTTTTTTTTTTTTTTTATTGAATTAATATTATATTTACTTCGATATAATTTCTAACTTTGTTAAAAATTAATTTAAAAAATAATTTTTGTCAGTTGATAAAAATACGTAGTTAATGATAACTATGCATATGGTTTTTTTTTATAATAGTTGAATTGTTAAAATTTTTAATCAATCTAGTATTAGATAGAAGATTATCTAATACTAGATTAGCTAAGTAAAAAATATAGCTAAGTAAAAGATGTACATAAGGCAAAGATTAAGCTGGTAAAATTATGTAGATATTGTATGTTTGGCAATAATTGAGACTAAGTAAAATATCTAGCTAAGCAAAAAATGTAGCCAAGTAATTTATAATTATAGCCAAACACACAATATCTACATAATTTAACCAGCTTAATTTTTCCCTCAGCTACATCTTCTCCTGAGCTAGATTTTTTTTTTAGCTAGATTTTTTCCTTAGCTACATTTTTTAATTAGCTAGATATTTATTTAGCAAAATACATATTTTCCTTAGTCTCAATTATAGCAAAAAAAACAATATCTATCTATTTTTACCAGCCAAATTTTTTACTTAGCCACTCAATTTTCAGAGTCTATTTTGGTCTATTTTTTTTTAGGTAAAAAAATTGAAAAACTAAAAATCTAATTATTATGAAATTTCTTCATATAAAGGCTTAAAAAGCTTAAAAAACTTAAAACACTTAAATCTAATTTACACGATATTTTTCCACACCACAAATCCCTAGATTTTTAAGTTTTTTGAGTTTTTTAAGTGCTCAGGATAGCCTTGTCGTCTTTTTTAACACACTTGACTGTTAAATATTTAAAAATTTGTGTGTAAGTTATACCATCTTCACAAGAAATGACTACTTCCAAATTTATTTTACGATTTCTTGATATTTCTTCTGCTTTTTTGATAAATTCAAAAGTTATAACACCTGTGTTCTTAACGACAAAGTACTGCATATCTGGTGAATTTTCAAGAACTTTAATGGCTGATTTATTTGTAATTTTATTGCTGAATGGTAAGGTCAATAAGAACATATTTTTTAGTAATTCAATTGAAGAGTCAGTGACGTTATTAATGCCGTAACAATAAAGAAATCTTAAATTTTTCATCTTTGAAATTGTTACTATACCAGCATCAGTTATCTCATCACAATACATTCGTAGTGTATGTAATTGTCTCATTTGATTGGCAACATTGTATAGAAAATCATCAGTAAGTTGGTATTTTTTAATATCTAATTTCTTGGTATATTTATAAATTCCTGCGCTATTATTAATTTTATTTTCATATTTACTCTCGTCATTAGCACTTTTTATTTTAGGATATGTCAGAGTTAAATAATCGTTTAAACTTTTGGGACAGTTTATACCAGCAACGTGAATTCTTTCCAAGGCCTTTAGTTCAGAAATCACCTGCAAAACAAATAATTCATAAGTACCTACATATGTAAATAATAAAAAGAATATTTTTGATTTTTTTTTTTTGTTGTAACAGATATAAAGTTCAGCTTACACTAGTGATTTCATCTGGAAATTCAGCGTTGTCTGCCATGCATCCAGACCAATTTGACAGACTCAGTTCAGTCAATGTATCAGCAACTTTTAACAATGAATTGATTAATGTCATAGGTATACATGTATGGCGATTTATAAAACATTGAAATATAATTTTCAATACTTTTAGTTTAGAAAGACCTGTAAATGCATTATCTAATATTGCATCATCAATATATTTGATTCTTATTCGAAGTTTCACGAGATTTGGACAATATTCATTGATAACTGGAACTATATTACAATGGCCATATGCTGTCAAGTCCAATTCTGTTAAATAACGACCACATTTATTAATCAGTGATTTCAAAAAATTGGATTGTCCATCGATTGTTGGATAATTCTTAATTAAAAAATTTGGATACTCATCATATTTCCAATAAGTTAGTTCAAGTTTTTTGACATCAAACCAAGAATAATCATCAAGGGCTCTTTTCCATTTTTTGCATACTAAAAAAATAAATTAATTGTCATTATTAAATAATTTATCTTGTGTGTTGATATTATCATACCCAATGCAATTTTTGACCTTTCAAATGCTGAAACATACATGAATATTACAGCCAGGCAATCATCATTAACATGGTCAATTGTTATTTTATTTTTGGCGAATGAATCATCATCATGTTGACAATTTATCTAAAAAAAATAATCAATATTTATATTTATAATTCTTATTACTGTTATTAACTATTGGATAAGTTTTAGCTATATACAGTTTGATGTCCATTGGACCAGCTTGAACCACTCAATTTACTCTAATAACTGCTAATTACACTTTATATTTATATTTGTTTATATATATTTAAATCTACTTTAATTATATTTTATATTCAATTAAGTTATCAGTTTATGAAATTATAAAAATATATTGTTTTTATCAGATTAATAATTAATTGCATTTAATCTAAAAAGTATAGAGTATACTGCAGTTATTTTAAACTAACCTTATTATTATTTATTTTGCTAAAAACACGTGTTAAAATCTGACTTGTGACCTTATATTTTTTTACCAAGTTTTTTTTCAACTCTGATTCATGTGGTCTTTTAAACTGACTCATTTTTTATATCAAAATATTATATATATAAATATATTATATTAAAAAAGGTATAGCTTTTTTATTTAGATCAATTTAGATGAATTATTTTACTGCAGCCAAGAAGACTAAAGATCTAGTCTCCGTGACTGCAACACACTGGCAGTCGCTCGTCTCATGAGTCATAAGTCCACGTGAGTTGTGACGCTCGTGAGTCTTTCTATGATTTCTGCCGGTTTTTCAATGACCGTTAAGTACTAGAAGTGTGTATAAATCATGGAGGTCTACATGGTATAAATAATACCGACAATAAGCTCATGGAGATAAAAAATACAAAGAATATATATTAATAAGAAGAATTTCTTGCACATCTCTGGAATATATCATCAATAGCACCAGAAGCTTTTAAAAACTCAATGCGATAAAATCGATTACATAATGTTTAATACATGTACTTAGGTAAATATAAAATATTAAAAATAAAAATAAATAAATAAATAAAATTGCTATGGAAAATTTATTATATATTTATATTTAATTGTTTTTATTGAATTCTAATAATCAACATTTATATTTAATATTATTATTACTGTTATTAACTATTTAAATTGAACGCGGCTATTTAATCATATCACATCAGCTGTTGCCAATTGAAGAGAGAAAAAGAGAGAGAATCATTTTTTCTCTGACATGATAAACAATTTGTCTACTTTATCAACAATATAATGTAAATTAATTCCACAAGAGGACACAAGTCGTCAAAATTGGAAAAAAAAAAAATAAATAAACAAAAATATAACAATAACAACAACAACAAATTGTAAGTTTATAATATTGTTATTATTATTATTTAAAACTAAATAAATAATTATAATTAATAATTTTTCATGTAGATTGGATGTATGAACAATTGGAATTTTTGGAAAGTTTTTATGAATCAATAAACATTATACAAGAGGGTAATACATATTTATGTTATCAAATGATGAGTCATCGCATACAACTCATGCAATTTGATGCAGGATTTATTTATTGATTCATCAACAGCATCATCATTGAAATTTATGATTTAAATATTGATAAAACAAATGAAATTGACATGAAATTAAATGAAAAATCATCCAGATAATTGTTGTAATTTATTTCAAGATGGTACATTTGTTGATGACCTTGATCTTGTTCAAGTATTGAGTATTTTTAAGTGAAAATGATTCATAAAAGTAAAATAAAGTCATAAAAAATTATATGAAAATATAAAATCAATTGCAAAAGGAATTTGTATGTGTGATAAATAATTATAAAATTTTTATCCTGTAAAATATAAATGACAAATATCTGGAATTATTATTTTTAAACTCATAATTATGTCATGAGTCAGCTGATATGACTCATCAGCATCATCATCATCATCACAACTCGTATCATAAAAATGTCAATCATCAAACAGACATTTAAAAATGATCAACATTTATTTGTAATAAATATATCCTGTAAATAATTTATATTTATTTATAAATAATATTGTTTAAATAAAATAAATAAATTAAATAATCCATGACAATATATATAATCAGGGACAAATAATTTAATTTTTATTTAAAAAAAAAAAAAAACCAACCATACAAGGACAATATTGAATAATATTATAAATAAATATAAATAATTAAATTATTTACACGTTTTATTATAAATATTATCATTTGTTGAATTTTAAATATTTTTCAATGAATGTCTATAGATGGTTTGCTTGTTGATTTTTAAAATTGTTTATCAGCTTGTGATATATAACCAAATATGGACATGAAAATTGCAATGAGTATATATCAACAACACATTGTCAACAAATCTTTAAAAGGAATAAATTTGTAGGTGTGTTTTCAAATGATGTATAATGTTTTTTTTTTTAAAGCTCAAGTAAATTAAGCCCTGCCTCGTTTGATCATCAACATTATCATCATCATCATCATTGTCGTCAAGCTTCAATAATTTAAATAATAAAAAAATTAAATTTTAAACAATAATAATAACAAAGTGGTTGTTGTTGTTTTTTTTTAAATAATTTATATATTTTTCTAGATGTACATACATGTTTAGTTAAAAATTATAAGAGATCTTGGCCTCGTTTATCTTGTGACCTTGATTCCACAACGCAGAGAAAATGTTGCGTCAATTAAAACCAAGTCACGATGTCAATGACTTTTTATACCATCTGTATACATTATTTTTTATGTCTTTTTTTTTCATATACTCATACAAAAAAAAACATATTATTTTATCTAATAATTAACAAAATAAATTTTAAAATTTTCTTAATTAATATTCAATTATATATGGCTTTTTTTTAAGAGAATAGTTTCTCATTAAATTAAAAAGCTTCATTATAAAATAAGAGACAGAGAATATATGTGCGTATAACGGTTTGTTTGTGAGATGATAATGATGATGGTGATGATGATGATGATGATGATGATTGACCTGGACATTCCATTGAGACCTGATCAACTTCTTCTTTTTTTTTCTCTTCTTTTTCATCATGATGAATTTTATAAATGAAATATATTCACAAGGTAGTCATCATCATCATCATCAATTAATTTATATATTATACAGTCAGTTGATCCACATGTCCAGGCTAACGGATATTTCCAAATTAAATTAATATATTTTTTCATTTGTTGACAATATATATTGAATTAAATTTTTAATTTTTTTCTATTAATTAATAATGTATATGTCTTATCAAAATATTGAGCTAAAAAAATAATAATATAACGGAGTATATAAATTTAATAATGGTTTAAATAAACACACGTGATGATGATGATGATTATTATTATTATTATTATTATTATTATTATTATTATGTGAGAGAAAACAGTTGAATGGTGCTTGCACTCTCTGAAATTGATTCAGCCAAGTTCAATGTCGTGGTACGATGGAGGTTGAACGACCGAGTCCAGTCCAGACCCAAGAAAATATTCTATATATATTTTGTCTGGTAAATGTACATACAGCTCTTCTGGGCTACGCCCAAAATATTTGCGCAATTGTGTATGTCAATAAAAAGTATTTGAAATCTGCGCAAAATCAAATATCAAATAAGAAAATCAATTCATTTTAATTATTATTTTTTTATATTATAATAATAAGCTAATGGTTTTGTTGATTAATTTAGGTTTTTTTTTGTTGAGTATTTTTCTTTTTTGCATTTTTTGTTTGACCTGAGTCACAGCCAATCGAAACTTTTTTTTCTTTTTACTCCCCAAATTTTAGCATTTAATCGATACGTACATGTGACTAATGCATATTTTTTTCTCAACTAAAAATAACATGTGTTTTTTTTTTTTTTTTTTTTTTTTTTTTTTTGATACTCGTATGTTTTCTCTCACAAGTAATATTAACTGTCGAACAAGTAGCTGATATAAAAATAATTTTCACCTAATAAATGTCATTCCTAAATATTTAATTTGTTTATTAATGTTTTAATTTTTAAATAATATTTTTTTTTAAATACAATTCTAAATTTTTCGTATAGTCTTTTTATAGCAACATTCATTTCAGTTGGAACCATGTTTCAAAGTTATTTATTACTTGCCGAATGAGCTGCCGGAAATACGTCAAAAATTGCAAGTCTTGAGTTCAAACCATTCCAGTCATCTCCACATGTTTTTTTTTTTTTTTTTTTTTTTTGTTAAAGCAAGATAAAGTTTGCTGATATTCATTTTGCTTCATATTAGATAACTCATGCAGTGTAAAGATTCATTCATATTCAACATTTTGTGGATTCAATTGAAGTTGACATAAAGCATAGTTGCAGAAGTTTTTCATTATCTGGGATTCATCATTGTTGAAGCATGTCATGTAGAGGGTCTCGATGATTTTCTTTAATTTTATTTTGTTGGTGGTTCATGTGTATCGGTATTCGATGATTGTTAAATTGTCAAATAGTTTATAAACAATTCGATTTGATTTTGAAGTACTTGGTAACATTAACTAAATTTGACGACGTACCTTATGACACTTTTAACACTATAACCATTTGCTGGATATTGTTCATTGTTTTGATTTATCAGCACTTTTCCAACACAAAATTTCAATAATAAGATATCTGTAATTTTTATAACGAAAATATTTTAATAAATAGTTGAATAAATGAAAAAAATTTAACTATAACAAATAAAAATATTCAATACCTCTCCTTGTTCAATACAAAGCCAAGACTTTTGCACTTGTCATATCATTTTAACAAATAATTCCTGATTATCGTTTTTTTTTTTCGCATCTGTAACATTAAATAATAACAAATACTTAAATTTTTGTTGCTATTACTATAATTAATTATTTATTTATAGTTTCACTTTTTTTAAAATATATTATTTATTGTTTTATTAATAACAATGCTAATAATAATAAAAATTATTTACCTAAGGCTATTTTTTATTGTAAATGTCATGACATCTATCCAGGTTTCATAACTTTTGACATATCCAAGGAAATCTGTAATTTTTTTACACAAAGATGTTTAATTAATGTTTTTTTAGAATTTTTTTTAATAATATTGCATCTTTAACAATTATTTATTGTAAAAAATGTCACTTGACTTGAGATGACAAAGAAACCTAACCTCAAATTTGCTTTTGCACTATAATTAATTAAATATTTATATTTTTACTATTGTGTATGCGTATTATTTGTTGACTGACAAAAACAAAGCTAACA
>MKYW01000116.1:10541-25526 GCA_015776835.1 Aphidius ervi | reverse complement strand
AAAAAAACAAACAAATAATAATAATAATAAACAATTTTCTATGTCAGCTTTGGAATAATTATACGAAGCTTTCGTAAATTTATTATAAATATACAAATTAACAATAATAATAATTAAAAAAAAAAAATGGTTCATTAATACAATTTCAACAAATAAAAAAAAAAAAACAACAATGTATTACGCTTGCGCCATTACAATGTATAATTAAATTTAATTATTGATTGAAAAAATAAAACTCGAAAGTCGAACGAGGCTAAAAATCAAGCATAATAATTGTTAAATTAACAAAAAAAAAAATATTCTTTAAAGTTTTAAAGTTCAGTTAATGTATCAATTGATGCTCTGAATCTTGTTCTACAATTATTATCAACAAATGTTTTACTAGATCCAATACCTGTACCCTCAATTCTCGATATAATTTCATCTTTTAATGCATGAAGAACACGTTTATCTTGATGATTATTTGTTGGTACTAAATTAAGTGATTCTTGTATATCAACAAGTGCATTATCATATTGTGACATATCAACTCTAGCTTTTGAACGTGCATAAAATGCTTCAAATGACATTGGACGTATTTTAATAGCTTCATCAGCAAGTTCAACAGCTTCTTCATATTCATTCATTTTTCTTTTACATCTACTTAAATTAAGTAAAAAATTAATTTTTAATTGTGTAAATGTTTGTAAATGTATTATAATATTACTTTGTTCTTGACTTTGTAAATCTTGTAATTGTTCTGGTTTACCTGGAAATTTTCTTAATGCATATGAATATCTATGTGATGCTTCTTTTAATCTTCCTTTTCTATATAATACATTACCATCTTCAAGTAATTTATTTAATAATATAATAAGTACATCTGGTTTACCTTGTGCCATTGACCATGTTGCTGGACCTAATTTAGCACCTCTACGTAAAAAACATTGTACAACTGATACATTTCTACATCCAATTGCTCTATCAAGTGGTCTCATACCATGTAAATCAACATGTTCAATAGCAGCACCTCTTTCTAATAATAATTGTACTAATTTTGGATTACCTTGAAATGCAGCAAGATCAAGTGGTGTTCTTCCAGTTTTATCATTTGTACTAATATTAGCACCATTATCTAAAAGTTGTTGTACAGATGATATTCTACCTCTAACACATGCCCAACATAATGCTGTTAAACCTTCATTATCAATTGCTTCAATAGATGCATTATTTTCTAAAAATAAATTTATTAAATTTGTATGTCCTTCTGATGATGCAAGCATTAATGATGTACGTCCCATTGAATCACATTGTTCTAATAAATTAATACTATTATTTTTATTATTATCATTATCAGATAATGATGATGATTTTAATAATCTTTCAGCAGTACCCCAGTGTCCTTCTTTTGCTGCAAGCATTAATGGTGATAAACCTTTTGAATTAAGTACAAATGGACTTGCACCACGAGCTAATAATGCTGTAACTGTTGCTGTTGAACCATGTGCTGCAGCAATTGTTAATGCTGTTTCACCAATAAGTGTATCTGATTTATCAACAATAACTTCTGACATGTCTAATAAATATTCAACAATTTCTTCATGTCCTTGTGATGCTGCTGCAACAACAGCTTGTTGTGCAGCTTCTTCTCTTGATGTTTCACTTTTATTTATTGATTCTTGAATATTATTTTGTTCTTGTATTGTTGTTGTTGTTGTTGTTGATGCTGTTGATGGTGATGTTGTTGTTGTTGATGTTGATGGTGATGTAGTTGTTGTTGATGTTGATGGTGATGTAGTTGTTGTTGTTGATTTTGATGTCCAATCACATGCTAATAAATAACCAACAACTGATAATCTACCTTGACGTGCAGCATGTACAAGTGCACATTGTCCAGCCATATCAGTATGTCCTAAACTAGCACCAGCAGCAGCTAAACGTCTAACAACATCACAATGACCACGTGATGCTGCTAATGATAATGCTGTACAACCTTGACTATTTGTTAATTCAACATCAGCACCAAATTCAAGTAATAATGATACCATTTCAACTGATCCTTCATGTGCATACATACATAATACTGGTGCATTACCAAGATATTCTGTAATATGATTTGGTGATGCTCCTGCCAGCAGGAGTAATCTTGATACTTTAACATTTGGACTATATATATTTCTAAGTGTTGATATTGCTGATGACATACAATCAGTTGATGATGTTAACCACCATGCTTGTAAATCACGTGATGGCCATACTGGTGTTACACCACGATAAACATGTGCTTTTAATACATGATGTCCTAATTCAAGTACTTTATCACCTGACAATGGACATTCAAGACGTGATAAACGAAATGCAATTGCAGCATGACCAGTACGTAAATCACAAAGAAATTTTGTTGATTCACTTTCATCACGACGTATTAACCATTCCCTAAATGATGGATGAAAAAACATGTATGTATCATCAAGACGTTTCACGAGAAAACCAGATAGCATCTAAAAAAAAAAATTATTTAAATTAATATTACCTATATTCATTTATTATATTTATAAAAAAAAAAAAAAATCAACAACTTACTTTAAATCTTTGCAAAAAATCTTCCCATGAAACAAATTGATCTGTATACAATGAATTAACAGAATAAAAAATTTCTGGTAATGTTAATGGATACAAAGCAGCAAGACAAACACCAAGTAAAGGCTGTACTTTATCAAATGATGAACCAGTTGGAAAACGTAAATTAAAATGTAGTTGAAATATTTGAGCCAATGAGACTGGAAAAACCTTGAATAAAAAATCATAAAAACAAAAAATTAATATCAACAAAATAAATAATAAATAATAAATTATAATATTTACCTTGTAAGAAGCAGATTTAGCAACAAGATGACCACTCTCAATAAGATCAAGTGTTAGTTTAGCAAATAAAAAACTTCCACCAGCTAAATTAAGTAAATGTGATGAAAAACGTGTTTGATTAGCACCAGATGATGATTCTTTTCCATTAATTGATGCTGTTACATTTGTTTGTATTGCTGTACTTTGTGTTAAACGATAATTAATATAATCAGATATATCACGTGTTATATTATTACTTGTTATGTCATTTGGTAATTTATCTAATGATATTTTTGTATATGGAAATTGTTTTGTACATTCACGTAATTGTGTACGTACTGTACAAATAATTTTTAACCAATTTGGAAAACTTTGTGCATGACGTGTTAAAAATGATGCAATTGTATCACCTCTATCTGGACGATGATATTCAGCTTCACATACAGCATCAATTAATATAACCATATTAACTTCTGGAAGTTTACCTGATTTTCGCAAACTTAACATTGGTTCAATAATACCACGTGATAATGCAAGATCTGGATCAACAGTACATTCTCTTTGTGATAATGAACCTTGTAAATGTGGCTCAGATAATAAATATTCTCTGTATGATGCAAGTTGTGGTGCTTGACAAAGTTGAGCAGCTAATGAATGTATTAAATCAGGAACAAGACATGTACTATTATTATCAGCTTGACAAAAATGATATGCAACAATATAATTAGATAATTCACGTATTTTATCATTTGTTTTTTTAATATTTAATTCAAAATTTAATTTTTGTTGTTTTTGTTCTTGTATTATTGCATTTTCATCAGCTTCTTCAATATCATTATGTAATAATTTTTCTTTTTTTCTACCAAAACAACTGTATTCAACAAGTTGTAATATTAATGCACTTTTACCAGTACCAGGTGAACCACTAATAAGTATACCTGGACTTGAACCTTTAATGACTTGTTCAATTTCATTTAATAACCATTGTCGTCCAGTAAATAATGGATCAATTTCAATTAATGGTACTTCAAAAAATAATGGTTTTAACATTAATTGAGCAACTGGATGTGATATAAAACGTAATTTATTATCAATTGGTTTAATATTATTTCTACCAGATCTTCTTCCACATGATTTACGATTTTTAACACTAAAATCATCATTATCTTGACCATTTGAATTTGAATTTGAATTATTATTTGTTGTAATTGTTGTTGTATTTTTACGTGTTGTAAATGGACTTGAACTACCATTTGATAAACCAGATACAGATACAGACATTGACATTGACATTGATGTTGATGCTGATAATGATGTTGATATTGATGCTAAACTACCAGCAGAATCACAATCACGTTTACCTTTTAATTTAATTTTTCCTTTATTTTTAATTGGACTTTTAAGTGCAGCAGCAACTTCAGCTTCACTTGATGTACCAGTTAATGTTGATACTGGACTTGTGTTTGTTGATGCTAATGTTTGTTGATCAAAACTAGTTAAACTACTGTATGATGATGTTTCATTGCCATTACGTTGTTGTTGTGGTTGTTGCTGTTGGTGGTGGTGGTGGTGTTTTTGTTGTTGTATACGTTGACATATGCCATTTGTATTTGTTGGTCTTATTGAACCAGGTAAATCAACAGTATCAATACTTGTATTTGTACGTAAATTATTTGATCCAAGCAATAAACCCAAACGCATGTATAAATCTGATTGTGATGATTTACGATTTTTTATTGGTAGCTGTTTAACGTTACCACCTTCATCATCTGAAATATTAAAAAAAAGAAATTTATAAAATTAAAATTTGTATTTTAATATTTTAATTACAAAATATTAAATTAATTGTTATTTTTTATTATTATCAAGTAACACACTGGATCATCATCATCATGATTTTTTCCACTGTTTAGAAAAAAATAAATAAACAAAAATACATGCTGATAAATTAATAATAAACACACAAAAACAAAAACAACAAAATGCATTCCTGAAAATTAAAAACTCAAAAAATAAATGTTAGAAAAAAAAAGACAACGCTGAAAAATAAAATCTGCCTGCCTTTATTGAATGATAATTGATTAAGACCCTCGATGATTTTTGTTGATGTATTTATATGTCTATTGTGATTTTTATTTGTTGGTGAATCAATTAGTTGATTTAGTCCATCACTAGCAGTACCATGACTTGTGCTCCAAAGAGATTTTATTTTTCCAAGAACAACACCAGGCCACTTTGATTTTCCTTCCCAAGATGATGTCATCCATGCTATTTGTTTTCATTATTATTTAACATGTTTATATATAAAAATTTAATTTAATTTGTTTATTAATTTTACCTGAAAGAGCTGAAGGATTATCATTAGGTTCAGGTGTTGATATAACTCTTCTTGATCTTTGTGATGCAAAAGGACTCCGCAAATTTTTTGTACTTAAAAAAAATCTTCTACGTTGAGTTGGTGGAGTTGGACAACCTGTTGAATTAAATTAAATAAATTTTATAATTAATTATTATTTATTTAAATAAATAATGTTATATTATTATAAATAAATAATACTAACTCTGTGCCATTTGAGTTGATTTTTGACGATTTTGTGATGATATTGAGTCGGGAAGAAACGGTGGCTTGGTCTTGAGTCCTTTACCCATTATCGATGAAGACGTCACGTTCTCTTGTCCCTTCTGTAACGAATCATACAAATAAGCATGTTTCAAATACAACTTACGTGACAACCCAGAACCAAGAAGAGATTAAATCAATGTTTTTTTATTTATTTATTTTTTTTTCACACTATTTTTCCCTTCATTATCGCGTATTATCATGATTATTCACGCTTACTTATTTATTTTTATTTTACATCTTTTCTTCGTCATCGACAGTAATATAAAAAAAAAAAAAAAAAATACTTTTGATACTGAATGAACACGCCAACACAATTTTTATTATTATTTTTTATTTTTTTTCATTTTGCAAAATCTTGTTTGCCTGCTTTTGTCGGACTTATTATTCGGACCAAAGAAAAATATTAAAAATATATTATAATAATAATAAAAGTCTCAAGAGTTTTTCAGTATTGTGGGTGGCAACTAAATTACATACTTTTCGTGTACCATGATATTATGGACAACTGTTTTGCAAATATGCGTAGGATGTTTATATATTTTTTTTTTTGTATAAATGATGCGTCATCAATAAGACTACAACTTGTACAATATATTTGTCCTTAAATAATAATTTTATTTGTCAATAATTTTTGTTTATTTATCAAAATGAATTTAATATTATTACATGATTTACTTTTTGTTAATAAAAATGTTAATTATATAAATGAATTCTTACATTAGTCAAACGTGTCATGATACTTCTTGATGGTACTTTTGGTTTTGGACGTGGACTACCACATAGTGAATTAATTGCTGATGTATCATCATTCCAATCTTCAATAGCAGTCATTGATACTGGCTCTGATGAACAAAAACCAGTGTCATAGTGTCCAATATCATCTTGTATTATATTTGAAGCATCACGATTTCTATCATTAATATTATCCTGACAAATTGGACATGCTTCACTTCTAAATAAACATGAATAACAACGTTCATGACCACATGAATCAATTAAACGACGTTTTTTGCCTTTGTCAAATGGCATTTCACATGATGGACATATTGAACCACCCAGCATTGTTGTTGATTCAACAAGTGCACGTATTTGTGCTAAATCTATTTAAACAAAAAAATAAAAACAACAATAATTAAACATCACATTTAAATATCCTCTTTCTCTTTATTCATATAAATAAATAATATCTCATCGCATAAAAACAACAAATATATTTAATTAAAAATTATATATATTTTCAAATTTATTTTCAGCATGTACAGGCGTGAAAAATAAATTATAAGAGTTGATATAAAATGATGAATATATATACAAAAAAAAAATATAAATAAATAAAATTGTTGAATTTTATGTGATCGAACAAGCAGTAAAAGGTCACAGGGTCATATATTTATTGGCAAGGTATATACGTATATACATATTCAAGCTTATAATCCTCCTTGTACTTCTCACGATAAGTATCGGTAACCCCAGTGTAATTTATGATTTACGATTCAAACGAGAAGTCACTGTACACTTTCGTATTAAACAACTTGCTAGAGTACACCAGCTCAGCAGTGTTTTCATGACTTCACCACGTGATATTTTTTAAATATAAATTTAAGAAGAAATAAAAAATATACGCGTATCGATGATCAAACTGAGACTCGTATTGGCATTATACAATAAATATTAAAAAATAATATTTTTAAATAATAAAAATATATTTATTTTTTTATTATTAAATTTATATTATAATTTTATTTACATATTGTTTTTTGTATTGCATTGGAAAATATTTTTAAAAAATAAAATTTTACATTTACTTTATGTTTATTTTTTTATTTATATTTTTAATTTTAATTAGTAATTTTATTATTTTTTTTTTAGCTAAAATATTATGTTTTAATTAAAATTGTATATATAAATTTTAGAGACAAAATATATTTTTAGAAATAATAAATAAATTTTTATGGAAAATTTTTTTAAACAAGTTTATGTATATAAAGTTGGAATAAATTTTATTAGCTAAATAATGTGAAATGACTTTTGAACTATGAAATAAATAAATAAATAAAATATAAATTTTAAAACTGAGATTAAAATTTGAATAGAATATTTACATCAATATATACCTATATTGGCAAAATATAAATAATAATATTTATAATATTTTAGATATATAAAAAAAAAAAAAATAAAAAACAATATTATCTTGATTTGCATAATTGAATAAACTAACAATAATATTTACTTGTAATTTTTTTATTTAAAAATAACATGACATTGCAATGACTTTTTGAAAAATAAATTTAAAAAATAATTAGTAGAAAAAAGCAGGACTTTTAAACTTTAATACTCATTAAAAATAAAAAAAAATAAAAAAATATATTTATAAATTTAAAAAACACAATTTAAATTTGAATAGAATATTTACATAAAAATATTGAAAAAATATATATTTTTAAATAAAACATTTACAATAGACAGGTGATTTTAACAACATTTTAGACTTTAATAGTATATTCTCTTCTTGCTGGGCGTTACCAATATATATTTATTATATATTTTTACACCAAGTTGCTTGATGCATTGAGTAAAATATTTTCCATATACAATTCCAAAGATTTAACAAGACCTGCCAACTTACTCATTTGACCTTATTTTTCTCCAACCAACAACAACAACAAAAAAATAAAAATTATATATCACTTTTGCTGACTTTTTAATGTCAATCTTCAATTGAATTTTTTTATTTTTCATTTTTAAAACAACATATAACTCCTCCCTCAGTTAAATTATATATTTTTTTTTTCATCAAATATAATCTTGATCGTGTCATGCCAACCATGAAAATTGATTACAACCAAGAGAAAGAGAGATACTAATTAACAAAAATTTAAAAAAAAAATAATTGAATCAGAAAGTTACGGTATATGCGTCTAGCAAGCGTCAAAGCATTGAAAATAAAAATAATTCCAGACAAAAAAAGAAATAATAATATAGACTTATATTATGAAACACTCATAGATAAGATATTTTTATTATTTATAAATATTATAATAATCCAGGTTATCCTGATGGTGATGATGAAGAGAAAGAAGGAAAAAAAAAAAATACAAAAAAAAGTTTTAAATGTTGCTGGGTTTTGTACATTGGTACAGTGCAAGACAACAACTTGATATTAAATTTTATACATATAAATAAAATGTGTAAGAAAAGCTACAATATGATGATGATGATAATAATGATGATGATGATGATGATAATGATGATGATGATGATGGTGGTCTTGGCGAGTGCGTTGACCGAGGTTTATATATACGGCCACCTGTGCAAAACTTACCAAGATGAGGTCGCGATCGCGACCTGGATCTTTGTCTCGTGATAAATCTTTTCTTCATCATCATCATTAATTCAAATTAATATTTTCACATGTTTATATAAATTATAATAATCATTAATATTTAATTTTATTCATGTTTTATTTCTTTGTATTTAATTTTTTTTTATTTTTATTTATATAATCCAAAGTTGAAAAGCTCGTTTATCAAAATATAAATTTTACTTTATACTGTTGATGATGATGATGATGATGATGATGGAGAAAGGTGAGATGACGTTAGTCATCATTGTGCTCAATTTTTTATTTAAAAAATACAAGTCATGCAGTTATTTGATGAATTGAATTGTGAGAAAGTTCCATATGCTCGTTGAGGTGTATTTAAATCGATATCAAAAGTATCTTGAATTTTTAATTTTTTTTTTTCATATCTGATGATGGGCTTTATGAAGATTTAACTTTTGAATTTAATACAAGTATTTTTAAACATACATATGGACATGTGGAAATTGATTTGAACATAAATCATTGACTTGTAAAACTTTTTAATTATTTTTTTTTTATTTTTTTTCCATCATCTTATTTATCCAAGCCATGTGGTTTATTTTATACAAATAATAATCTATTTATATTTTATTAATTTAAAAAAAAAAAATCTTTTAATAATTAAATTTAATATTTTTTTTATCAACAAAAGCAATATAAAACCTTTTTTTTATTTTTTGACTATTTTTATTTAAAAATTTATTGTAATTTAAATTGAAAACAACAAAAATAAATTATTTTTAAAACACAATTTAATTATTTATTTTTTTTCTTTTGCTGATTTATATAAAAGACACTTGAAAATAAATGAACTTTTGCATTGCACGACTTTCTTTTGCAACTTGAAACTTCCTTTCTATATATTTTCATGTAAAAATCTTTGTTAAAACGTTATTTTTTTATTTTTTTATTTTTTGAACACAAGTGTACAGGTTGAGTTTTGAGATATAACTGAAAAGCAGAGCAACCACAAAACGTGTGTGTGTATATTAAATTAACAATAATATACATGCTGTACATATAAAACGTAGCAAAAGTATGAGATAAGACGATTGAGATAAGACGAAGCGCCTGGTATCACGTACTATATAAAATAAAAAATAATATATATATATAGAAAAGTGAGAAAAAAAGATGAAAGAGAAAAATACTTGAAGAAACTGATAGGAAGTTTAGATTAGTTTATAAAAATAAAAAATAATATTTATATACATTGCAAATTTAAACTCCATGATTCTTTTGCGCGTATATATATAATTTATTTTTTTTTTACAAATGAAATTTATGTTTTTGTATATTCAGTGACATCTTTCTCAGATACTTTCAAAATAAAAATATAAAATGATCAAATGAATTTGGTCCTTTGCTGATTATATACCAACTTTACTTTCACAAAATGCCATCTGGCTTATCGAAACTCATTAAATATATATGCTTTCACGAAATAAAATTATTGTATTCATTGAAATATATAATTTTGATAATGCTTTATATTTATTTACAATCAAAGAAATTTCAACAAAAAAAATAAATACATTATTTGATATATTTATTTAATTTATACTTGAAAAAAAAAATTAAATAAATTTATGTAACAACAAATTGAGATATTAATCAATTGATATATGAATTAAAATAAATTATTATATCGACATGAAAAAAAAAAAGGTTGAAAGTTAAATATATTGATCATGACCCTGTCAAAATGATAAATTTGTGTTGAGTAAAAAAAATAAACAGATATATAAAATGATAATATTTATAAAAAATTTATTATCCAAAAATTAAGAAGCAAAAAAAAATATAGATAAATGTTATTTAAAAAAATATTTAACACGTTTTATTGAGTGACTAATTTAAAGTGATATTGAGGCATGTCAAACAGACATATATCAATTTATTTTTATTTGTTTATTATTTTAAACTCGATTCAATAACGCCAATTGTAACGTTTTATTATACCACATGCTTGGAAATTATTATTTTTATTTGATTGAATTATATATTTACGTGGTTTTTAATTATTTAAAAAACGTTGAATTTTTTTTTTCTTTTTATTTATAATTTTAGTTTAGACAATAGAGGTGTTTTTCAAAAATAAAATATGTCAAAATTTTTTACATCTCACTTTTTTTGTCTACTAAAATTATAAACAAAAAGAAAAAATAATTGAGGTTTTTTTAGACATGGAAATTTAAAAGTATTTTGTTTTTTTTAAATTTAACGAGCACATTGGCTGTATCCATAATTTCTAAAATGTTTATTATTTATATTATTGTTATAAAAAAATGCATCAGTAGAAAACCACAAAAAAATATATTTTACTTTTTTAAAATGTCCTTTATTTAATGAATATTTCAGAAATACTGTGCGACAAATATTTATTGTAAAAAAAAATATTAAAAATAAAAAGACCAGTGGANCAGATATATAAAATGATAATATTTATAAAAAATTTATTATCCAAAAATTAAGAAGCAAAAAAAAATATAGATAAATGTTATTTAAAAAAATATTTAACACGTTTTATTGAGTGACTAATTTAAAGTGATATTGAGGCATGTCAAACAGACATATATCAATTTATTTTTATTTGTTTATTATTTTAAACTCGATTCAATAACGCCAATTGTAACGTTTTATTATACCACATGCTTTGAAATTATTATTTTTATTTGATTGAATTATATTTACGTGGTTTTTAATTATTTAAAAAACGGTGAAATTTTTTTTTCTTTTTATTTATAATTTTAGTTTACACAATAGAGATGTTTTTCAAAAATAATATATGTCAAAATTTTGTACAACTTATTTCTTTTGTCTACTAAAATTATAAACATAAAGAAAAAAAAAATTGAGGTGGTTTTATGTAATTTAAATTTCACAGTATTGGTTGATCAAGTTGATCAAAAACTACATTTAATTTATAAAAAATATATTATAGACACACAAAGTGAGACAACAAAACTAGCAAATAAATTAAAAAAAAAAAAAAATCATAATCTATGATATAATTTCACCAGACACATAATCATACAAAAAAAATAAAATTGAATAAAAAATTCTACAACTCGCGTGACTAATTCATATATATTAATAATAAATAAATAAATAAATAAAAAAAATTTGATATCAATAAATTAAACGTCTATTTAAATTCAAACATAATTATATATCAAAAAAAAAATAAAAACAAAAATTGAATTACATCAACTCAATGTCTCTAAGACATATATTTTCATTAAAAAAAAAAATTAACAATTTTCAATTTTCATTATGTCTATCCTGATTCATTTTCATGCAATAATTGTTTTTTTTTTTTTTATAAAAAAAATATTTAAAAGCATGTAATTGATATAAATTCCTTAATTTTTAATTTTAAAATATACATTACATTTGTTTTATACTTTTAAATGTTATTTATTTATATTTTTTTCAGTTAATTATATTTTACTTGTTGCGATTGTAAAATATATATATTTTTTTTTTAGTCTGTCAGTCGAACAGCAGACACTCTTGCAAACAGAAAGTTCATATAAAATACTATATAAATTTTTATTTTCGCACCTGATAATTAACTCGTTGGAGGGTGGTAATTTGGAGGCATTAAATTTTTTTACATATACTCTAAATGTATATCTGTCTGACTTGATGTTATTAACTCATGCTGTAAATATATTTAATTTATTTTTATAAATAATATATATTATTTTTATTTTTTCTTAATTAATATATATATATAGCTCAAGTTTTCGTTTATTTTTTATTATATTACATTATAAATAAAATAAATAAAATTGAAAATAAATATAAATTCAATTGATTAATGGAGTTTAGTTTGTCGAGTCATTTGCCAAGTAAATTTATTGTTGACGGTGATTACTTATTATGTTGCTTAATATTTATAATTTTTATTAGTTTAAATATTTTTTTTTTTTTCAGAACAAAGGTGAGGATAATTTACGAGCCAAGTCATTTGTCAGAATATTCAAAAGAAAATTACTAAATAGACAAGTAAAATAACAACAACAACAATTTATTTGTTGATAAAAATATTTTGATAATCAAATGATAATTATTTATCAATACAAGATGATGATAGTAATGTAACAAATAAATAAATAAATAAATATGACCTTTTATTTTTTTAATAATAATAAAGGTCAATAAATGATTTTTAAAAATCAATGACCCCATTATATATTATAAGCAATTTATATTTACAAAAAAAAAAATAAATGAAAAACCATTTTAAAATAATAATTTTTTAACCTCAAAATAAAAAATATCAGGGTCTTGAGGTTAATATAAATTTAAGTATAGTTCATCATCCCTGTATATGACTGTGTATATGACCTTTAAAAAAAAAATCATCAAACAACAATAATGATATATTATAAAATTCAAATAATCATTCAATGTATAACGGTCAAAAGAAAATGCCTGGAGGGCACCACCAGTCAAATCTAACAACAAGAAGCGTGAAAAATTGCAATAATAAATCATCAATATATTTAAATGCTAACAAGTAACAATGAAAGAAAAAAAAAAAAAAAAAANGAAAAAAAAAAAAAAAAAAAAAAAAAAATTTCTAAATAACAAAAGAAAACAATAACAATCAAATAAAATGAGAAAAATTTCTTGAAATTAGTAAATAGGTATTGGTAATATTGGAAAATAAAAAAAAAAATAATAGTGAAAAGACACTTGCGTCCAGTATAAACATGTCAAGAGGCCGCAAGAGTAGTCCTCGTAAATGACCCAGGTGTCAAGTGTTTAATGCCACAACATGTTATTTTCTTGCCCCTTTAATTTATCTTTTTCCGGGCCTTATTTTAATTTTTATATTTTTTATTTGTTTCCACTTGAAAAGCCACATAATATATTTTTATCTTTTTCAACGTTTAAAATCAATTTTACAAGGATACACCTGACGTAGCACACACGAAGAATTAAATAAAATAAAACACAAGTCCCCATGTGTTTATGGTGTATATCCCCCCCACCTGCAGTGTGTCATGGGGCCCTTAAATTTTTCTTTTGCGTTTACCTGTTGTTTCGTTATATTATTCCCAGGCTTTTTACAAATTTTTATTTTTTTTTTTATTTATGTTTGTGTGTGTGTGTGTTTTTGTAAAGAATAGAACATAAGGCCCCTTTTTTCTTTCCACTACCATCATCTTCTTGATTTTTTTTTTTTTTATTAGTTTTCTTATTCTTTATTTCTTTCTTTTACCGACGAACAAGGTAGTTCTTTCTGCCACACAAAAAAGCCCAACTACAACAACCAGTTAAGTCCCACCGTCTGGTTTAAGGCCTCACCGTAATTCTCAGAAAACCCGAGCAACCTCGACTCATCATGGAATATATAGACATGGCGACTTGAGAAGTGATCCTTCGGCAATTTTTTTTATTTCATTATTTTACAAAATAAAATTCAACTTCGTTAACTCAACGACACACAAATTCAATAATATCTATACTACATACACACTTTTTTTTTTTTCTTTTCAACCGGAAATGTGTAAAATTATTTTAACACTGTCATTAAAATTGGTCGTTTTTTTTTTTTTTTATCTATTTTAATGATAGCTTTTTTTAGACCACACGGAAACAACTTTTACCTGTTGAAAAAATATTTATTTTCGATTTACAACTGGCCCTTTTATTTTTGTAAATATATTTCCACGAAGAAAATAAATTTGTTAATGATTTTCGATTGTGAATGATTTTATTTTTTTTTTCAAAATTTGCTTTTAGGATTCCATTAAATAATAATAATACAAAAAAAAAAAGCAATAACAATAAAATATTTGCTTGATAAGATATTGGTAACATAAATTTGATTTTATATTTAAAAAAAAAAAAAAATATTAAAACTTTTGTTGATTTGAAAATCAGCCGAGTGTAACGAAACCATTGTGTTTATACATTCACTAAAATTTTGTGCATATCCTTCATGTAATATAATGTCTTGAGGAGACTTTTAATAATTTTGAATGACGGGAAAGGTCAATGATCATGACGAATCGGGGCTTTCGATCGGCTTTCACCGTTACGACGACTCGAGAAAATAATCTCAATTGAGTGGATTGCCACAATAAAATTTATATATATATATGTGCACTCAAATACTATATATGTACGTACCAATTACACTTTTTTTTTTCTT
>MKYW01000115.1:274747-310826 GCA_015776835.1 Aphidius ervi | reverse complement strand
GAATTTGACATTGATTCGTTAGAACGTGATACTGCTCACTTTGTTCAAACATTTACACAGTTGGATAAATTAAAATGCATTGAAATAATAGTGAATTACGAGTGGTATGATATGACAACTAAACTTTCTGCAATAATCAATAGTCTTCCAAAAGAAATTAATGAAATTCATTTATTTTCTAAATCTGTGTCAATTAAAAAACTAATAGTTTATATGGTAAGTTCGTTGATAAATACGTATGATTCGTTCATCACCAGTGATAAACAATACTATCAATCGATTAAATATACAAATTATTTAAATAAATTTTTATTATTTTCAGACTATCAAAAAATTTACAAATCTTAAAAAATTGACATTACATGGTCTCTGTTTAGACAACATAATTCTTCAAGAAATAGCAGAAATGGCAACACTTGTTCATCTTAACATTGAATCATTCAATATACCCAAAGAGCTTTCTTTGTTCAATAAACTGGTAAATTTGGAATATATCGATTTAACGATGGGTACAGATCAGTGTGGATTTGCGGAGAAGCTCTCTACAGAAATACTCAATACAATTTTTTGTACATGCAAAAATCTAAAACATCTTGATATTCCATTTGGTCTTTATGATTTAGCTAAAATTCCTTTCAAGAAATGGATAAATTTTCAAAACTTGGAATATCTTCGTATTTTTTGTAACATAATGCCTGACTTGGCAAATACAATTGTTGAATATTGCAAGAATTTAAAACACTTGGAGATACTTAATTGTAATTACTATATAAAAAATAACGCTTTAAAAAAATTAACAAAGTTGGAATATCTTGAATGTTTAATATTGACTGGTCTGATTAATGTTAATGAGAAATCAATAACTGCAATTTCTAACAATTGTAAAGAACTTAAACGTTTAGAAATTCCTGTTTGCACTATAGTAACATCCATTGATGGTAAGCCACTTTCTTCTCCATCTGTTTTTGATGAGTTATCAAAATTACAATATCTTGAACATCTAAACTTGCGTTATACAAAAAATCTCAAAGATAGTACAATTATTGCTATTGCTAATAATTGTAAGAACCTAAAAAGTTTAGATATCCAAGGATGCTGTACGATTACTGAAACAGCTCTCGTTGCTTTATCAAACTTAAAAAATTTACAAAAACTTAAAGTAAGTTTTCTTGATATAATTACAGACAGCTTCCTTATAAAATTGAAAGGATTAAAAGAATTGTATTGTGATGAATGTTATCAACTTACTAATGCTGGTATTATTCAAGTTATAAAAAATAACCCAGATCTTGAAAAGATCAATATCTATGATATAAAGAATATTACAATTGATATGGTTATTGGTGCTGATCAGGCAACTAAAAATCGTACAAATGGTATTATTTTACACATACAAATATCTAGTGTGTCAATAATCGATGCTTCTAAGTCAATAATTAAATCTCAATGGTTGGTTGTTGATTAGATTTAATTATAGTTATCATATACTTTTATTTCTAATTTACGCGTAATATTCTTCTATAATTTATTTCTAAAAACACATACAAAATGACATTGTGAAGACATTGTAGAAGAACATTTTTATTATAACTTGTTATCAATATTACTTGGAATCATAAAACTTTTAATGACAATGTTAATATTTTTGTAAAGCAAAGTTTAAAAATAAATAGGTATACTTTTTTATCAAATAAATATAATTTTTGAATCGGACAATTATATTTACCTTTCTTTTTATGAATTTTCTATTCTTTCAATAAATGATCATTCACAAAAATAAATAAACTAATTATTCATCTAAACAAATATTCATACAGCCAAAAATATTTTTAAAGATCTGTCAAAAATAATAAGCAAATATTATACACATCAAAAATAATAAATATTTTTATTTATTTTATTAACCATTGCGTATCTTAATTTAAAATGAAAAAATAAGTAGAAGATGGAATTGAACAAACAATATAATCAGTAAAGTTATTTGATGTAATTTGACGATTGATTGATTGCAATTGTTTGAATCATTCAGGGTCATTTCGAACATTGAAATTAATATCTCAGTTGGTAATGTCAACGTTTGTCTTTTCAACAAAAAAAAAAAATTAATAAATAAGTAAATAATTAATAGCCTATATATTATTATGGAGAAACCGGCCAAAGAACCCGGCGACAATTCTAAAAAACAGCCTTAATACGTATCTAATGCTGTATTTCTCTTGAAATTGTCGCCGGGTTCTTTGGCCGGTTTCATCATATGCAAAATAAAAAATACAAATTGTGAATTTTTAAAATAATAGGTATAATAATCCCTTTGTTGTAAACTTTGTCAGGATACAGTAATAACAAGTTGTTATTATTAACAACTTATTAAACAAAATTATTAACAACAATAATTACAACATTTTCAAGTTAATAAATTCATAAAGCTAAAAAATTAAATGATCTGAGTTATGACTGTTTGAAATAGTGTATACATTTACAGGTGTTATTTATTTGAATGTTTAACAAAATGTGAGTTTGTTTGTTTTGTGTTTTTTTTTTTTATAGGTATATATAACCTGTGAATTGGGATAACCTGATATATTCAATATCAATCTATATATCAAAATTGGAACTTGATATAATCAAGGATAACAATAGCAAAATTAACGGTCAAACCAGGTCAAACGTACAAAAATGTCGGATTGAAATTCATCATTGAATTATTACATTTATGTAAGAATAAAAAAAATCAAAGGATCTATTAAGGTAAATTAAAATTTATAATTTTAACAATTAAGTACACTTGGAAAATAAAAACGTGTCTCAATTGTTGATTTGACATTTAATAATATTTGACATTAAATATAATTTTATTGATGTTAATTTTACTGGTAATTACTGGTAAATCATCAATCTTTATTTGATCTACATTTTGGAACATGTTTTTGTTTATTTTATTATTCTGGTTGTAATACATTTGAATTTATCATTAGTTTTCTAAAAATATATTTTTAGAGTTTACTCAAAATGAGTGCAAAAAAATTATTTGTTGAGAAAGACCAACAAATCTCTGATGATGGTGACAAGAATAAAAAAAAAGTTGTCATCAATTCACTGGATCATGACTCGTTAGCAAAAATCATAATGTTGTTGCCAATACCAGAAAGGATAGACATGGAAAAAGGTGAATATATTATTATCAAAATAAAGTTTCTTTTTTGTTAATACAATATCAATGTTTGTATTATTAATTTTTTAATTTAATATACGTTTTATTTCAGTTTGTACCAAATGGAAAGAGGCCTGTCAACTAGCTTGGTATGACATTAAAAAATACAAATGTAAATCATCAATTGGACGTTGTTATGATAATCGTTTGTTGACACAATCATACCTCAAGGAAATATTATTAAGATGTGGTAATTATCTAAAAGAGTTGTCTCTCTCAGATGTTTGTGATTCAAGGATCATGTCATTTGTTGGTGATCACTGTAAAAATTTAACAAGTCTTGAATGTGAATTTGATATTTATTCTGATCGCATTGTTCAAGCATTTACACAGTTGGATAAATTAAAATACATTAAAATAGTACTGAACGATATGATAATTATTACAAATAATCTATTGGAAATAATTAATAGTCTTCCAGAAGAAATTAATGAAATTCATATATTTTATAAATATTGGTACGATGAACGAGCAGTTCTTTTCGTAAGTTGATACTAAATACCAACTAGTTGTTTATCATTAGTGACAAACAATACTATCAATCAAATAAATACAAATTATTTTAATAAATTTCTATTATTTTCAGACTTTAAAAAAATTCAAAAATCTTCAAAAACTGACTTTAATTGACTTCAGCGTAAACGAGCTAATTCTTCAAGAAATAGCAGAAGCAACAACACTCGTTCATCTTAACATTCATTTCTATGATACACAAAGAGAGTTTCCTCTATTCGATAAACTCGTTAATTTAGAATATATTAAAATAAAGAGTGAAAATGAAGAAGATATAGAAGAAAGAGAAGTCTCTACAAAAATAGTCAACACTATTTTTTGTAAATGCAAAAATCTAAAACATCTTGATATTCCAAATGACTTTTGTGATCTTGCTAAAATTCCTTTGGCAAAATGGAAAAACTTGAGAAATTTAGAATATCTTACTTTATCTTGTTATGAAGTATTACCTGACTTAGCAGATACAATTGTTAAATACTGCAAGAATTTGAAACACTTGTTCATGAACCCTATATGCCCTGAAATAAAGGCAAATGTTGTAAAAAAGTTAACAAAATTGGAAAATCTCGAAAGTTTAGAGATAAATTATAAATGGCTCAGTGAGGAAGCAATAATCGCAATTTCGAAAAATTGTAAAAAACTTAAACTTTTAAAACTTAGTGACTGCGTGGTATTAACAGGTATAATTGATGATGACAAATTTTCTTCTCCATCTGTTTTAAATGAGTTATCAAAATTACAATATCTTGAACATCTAAGCTTGAATTATACAGATAATATTGAAGATAGTACAATTATTGCTATTGCTAATAATTGTAAAAACCTAAAAAGTTTACATATCTGTAATGACAATGATAATATTACTGAAACAGCTCTCGTTGCTTTAACAAAGTTGGAAAATTTAAAAATACTAAAAGTAGACTATCGTAATATTACAGACAGTTTCATTATCAGGTTAAAAGGATTAACAGAATTGCATTGTGATTGTTGTGAAAAACTTACTAATACTGGTATTATTCAATTTATAAAAAATAATCCAGATCTTGAAAAGATCAATGTCAAACGTATAGATAATATTACAATTGATATGGTTATTGCTGCTGATCAGGCAACTAAAAATCGTACAAATGGTATCATTTTACACATAATGAGGTGTAGTTGGTCAATAATTAAAGCTTCTAAGTCAATAATTAAATCTCAATGGTTGGTTGTTGATTAGATTTAATTATAGTTATCATATACTTTTCTTTCTAATTTACACGTAATATTTTTCCATAATTTATCCTTAAAAATACATACAAAATGGCATTGGGAAGACATTGTAAAAGAACATTTTTATTATCACTATACGTTTTGATAATTACTTCGATCCATAAAAATTTCAATGACAATGTTAATATTTTTGTAAAGCAAAGTTCGAAAATAAATATACTTTTTCAAATAACTTTTTTTAATCGGACAATTATTTTTACCTTATATGTATACACCTAAACAAATATTCATACAGACAAAAATATTTCTAAAGATTATATTTCAAAAGTAATAAATATTTTTATTTATTTTATTAACCATTAAGTATCTTAATTTAAATAATGAAAAAATAAATACAATAAGATTGAATTCAACAAATAAAGTAATCAGTAAAATTATTTGATGTAGTGTGGTTTAATATATACACTCGGTTTGATTTTTATTCTTTAACAGCTGACAATAAATTACAATTAATTATTTATTTGTTATTATTTATAACGTTTAAAATTTTTTATTTAAAACTTGAAACTTTTGACTACTTTTGATTACAACTTGAGACTTTGATAAATGCAGTAGTCAATGTAGTCAACTCATTACATAGTTATCAAAACCGTGTAGGTAACATAGACTTCTAGCTGGGATCACGTCATTCCGCACGTGGGTTTTTTTTTTTTTACATTTATATCAATCCATATGATATCACAGGTTAACAAACAACAATAGCACAATTAACGATCAAACGTACAAAGTTAACTAATTAATACCTATCATCAAATTAAAAAAAAAATACGTCACCAAGTCAATGACATTGTGTATAAATTTATTGCATTAACTCAGAATGATTCGCCAAAAAACGATAAAATTAATTGAGGTAAATGAAAATTTATAATTTTAACAATAACATTTATAAAATAACCACATGTTTCAATTGTATTATAACATGTTGCATCACATTCAACATTATTCGGCTTTTAATATAATTTTATTCATGTTGTTTTTACAGCTGGTAAATCATCAACTTTATAAATTGATCTATAATTTAGAATATATTTTTTTTTTATGGTTATTTTTTTGTTAATTTTATTATTCTGGTTGTAATACATTTAAATTCATCATGATTGTTTTAATATATTTTCAGAGTTCACTCAAAATGAGTGCAAAAAAAATATGTGTTGAGAAAAACCAACGAATCTCTGATGATGGTGACAAGGATCAAAGAAAAATTGTCATTGATTCATTGAATTGTAAGTCGTTAGCAAAAATTTTCACACTGCTGCCAATACCAGAGAGAATGGACATGGAAAAAGGTGGATATTATTATCAAAATAAAGTTTCTTTTTTGTTAATAAAATATCAATGTTTCTATATTATTAATAATTAAATCTGATCTGTTTTGTTCTAGTTTGTACCAAATTGAAAGAAGCAAGTCAACTAGCTTTGTATGATACTAAAAAATACGAATATGAATCATCAATTGGACGTTCTTATGAAAACCGTTTGTTGACACAATCATACCTTAAAAAAATATTATTAAGATGTGGTAATGGTCTAAAAGAATTGTCTCTCTCAAATGTTTGTGATTCAAGTATCATGCCATTTATTAGTGATCACTGTAAAAATTTAACAAGTCTTCAATGTGAATTTGACGTTGCTTTATTAATTATCAATGCTAATCACTTTGTTCAAGCATTTACACAGTTGGATAAATTAAAATGCATTAAAATAATAGTGGAACACCGAAGAGAATATCATGATAAAACAATTAGTCTTTTTGAAATAATAGATAGTCTTCCAGAAGAAATTAATGAAATTCATTTACTTGCTACACGTTTCTGGTACAGTGGACGAACCGTTCTTTTCGTAAGTTTTTATTGAATACCAACTAGTTGTTCATCACCTGCAGTGACAAACAATACTATTAATCAAATAAATAAAAATTATTTAAATAAATTTCTATTATTTTCAGACTTTAAGAAAATTTAACAAACTTCAAAAATTGACTTTAAATGGCCTCTGTTTAGACGAAATTATTCTTCAAGAAATAGCAGAGAAAACAACCCTTGTTCATCTTGACCTTCAACTACATGATGAACTCATAGAGTTTCCTCTATTTGATAAACTCGTTAATTTGGAATATATTAAAATAGAAATTGAAAGTAAAACAACGAAATTTGTAGATAGAGAACTCTCTACAAAAGTACTTGACACTATTTTTTGTACATGCAAAAATCTAAAACATCTTGATATTCCACATGATTATTTTGATGTTACTACAATCCCTCTTAAAAAATGGAAAAATTTACAAAATTTAGAATATCTTTGTTTACCTTGTGATGAATTATCGCCTGACTTAGCAAATACAATTGTTGAATATTGCAAGAATGTGAAATACTTGGATCTAAGACTTGGCTCCTCCAGTGGTTTATTAAATGAAAATGCTGTAAAAAAGTTAACAGAGTTGGAAAATCTTGAAAGTTTAATAATAAATCTTAATAGCTTTAAGCTTAGTGAGAGAGCAATAATCGCAATTTCAAACAATTGTAAAAAACTGAAACGTTTAGAACTTGCTCATTGCACTATAGTACCGACAGGTATTGATGATGATAACCTGTTCTCTCCATCTGTTCTTGATGAGTTATCAAAATTACAATATCTTGAACATCTTAATTTACGTTATGCAGAAAATCTTAAAGATAGTACAATTACTGCTATTGGTAATGATTGTAAAAACCTAAAAAGTTTAGATATCCAAGGTTGCACGAGTCTTACTAAGACAGCTCTCGTCGTTGCTTTAACAAACTTGAAAAATTTAGAAAAACTAAACGTAAGTTCACTTGATATTTCAGACAGCTTTATTGTCAGGTTAAGAGGATTGAAAGAATTTAATTGTTCTAATTGCGAAAAACTTACTAATACTGGTATTATTCAATTTATAAAAAATAATCCAGATCTTGAATATCTTACAGTCCGTTGTATAGAAAATATTACAACTGCTATCGTTTATGGTGCTGATCAGGCAATAAAAAATCGTACAAACGGTATCATTTTACACATAAAAACATCTGACCAGTCAATACTTTACGATTCTAAGTCAATTGCATCTCAATGGTTGGTTGTTGAAGAATAAATGATATTTATTAAAAAGACATAATTTCATTTATCGTATAACTTTCTATATCTTATTCATACGTGTAATATTCTTCCGTAACGTATTCTTAAAAACACATACAAAATACGTTATCAAGTGGAAGACATTGTAATATAACATTACTACTATTACTATTGTTTTTTATATTGCTTGGAAATATGAAAATTCAAATATCAATATTAATATTTTTGTAAAACAAAGTTCAATAATAAAAATACTTTCTTAAATAATTTTTTCGTATTAAACAATTATTTTTGCCTTTAATTGTACATATATAATTACAGCTATGATAATATTCAAGTGGCTTGGAAAATCATTTTATATTTTCTTGATAAACATGCCTGTTATTTTTGATAGTTACAAATTTTTAAGTAAGGTAATTTCTTGCATATGATAATCGCATCTTATTGACAATATATTCTCTTAATAAATTATCATTTATTACTAAAATAAATTGATTAATTATTCTACCTAAACAAATAATCATACAGACAAAAATATTTCCAAAGATTTGTCGAAAATGAAAAACAAATATTATATTTGAAAAATAATAAATAATTTTATTTATTTCATTAACCATTGAGTATCTTGATTTAAATAATGAAAAAATAAATACAATAAGATTGAATTCAACAAATAAAGTAATAAGTAAAGTTATTTGATGTAGTGTGGTTTAATATAATACAGTCGGTTTAATTTTTATTTTTTAACAGCTGGCAATAAATTACAATTAATTATTTGTTTGTTATTATTTATAACATTTAAAAATTTTTATTTAAAACTTGAAACTCTCGACTACTTTTGACTACAACTTAAAACTTTGATAGATGCATTGTCAATGTAGTCAACTGTAGTCGATTGTAGTCAATTGTAGTCAACTCAATAGTTATCAAAATCATGTTGGTAACGTAGACCTCTAGCTGGGATCACGTGTGGGTTTTTTTTTTTTTTTACTGTTTACATTCATATCAAAGGTTAACAAATAACGTTATTGTACAATAGCACAATTATAACAGTCAAACGTACAAAATTGTTTAATTAAAACCGATCATTAAATTATTACATCTTTTTTTTGTTTTTAATTTCTTATCAATAACATTGTGTATTAGAAATCAAAAAATCAAGGATCAATTAAGGTAAATATGTAAATTCATCATTTTAACAATTAGGTACATTTATTAAATAATTTCGTGTAACAATTGTATCTTAACATCTTGCATGCCATTTAATATTATTTGACTTTAAATATAATTTTATTGATGATGATTTATTGCTGGTAAATTATCAACTTTCAAGTGATTTGATGGTTATTTTTGTTTATTTTATTATTCTGGTTGTAAAACATTTAAATTTATCATTATTTATTAAATATATATTTTCAGAGTTTACTTATGATGAGTGCAATGAAAATATGTGTTGAGGAAGACCAACAAACCTCTGATGTTGGTGACAAGGATCCAAAAGTCGTCATCAACTCACTAGACGACGACTCATTAGCAAAAATCATCATGCTGCTGCCAATACCAGAAAGGATAGATATAGAAAAAGGTGAATATATTATTATCAAAATCTTATTTGTTAATAAAGAATTAATGTTTGTATTATTAATTTTTAAATTTGATATGTTTTATTATAGTTTGTACCAAATGGAAAGAGGCATGTCAACTCGCTTGGTATGACATTAAAAAATACAAATGTGAATCATCAATCAGACGTTGTTATGATAACCGTTTGTTGACACAATCATACCTCGAGAAAATATTATCAAGATGTGGTAATTATCTAAAAGAATTGTCTCTCTCAGATGTTTGTAATTCAAGTATCATGCCATTTGTTGGTGATCACTGTAAAAATTTAACAAGTCTTGAATGTGAATTTGACATCGATTCGTTAAAACGTGATACTGGTCACATTGTTCAAGCATTTACACAGTTGGATAAATTAAAATGCCTTAAAATGGTACTGAAGAATATGTACAATAAAACAATTAATCTATTTGAAATAATTAATAGTCTTCCAGAAGAAATCAATGAAATTCATATACTTTATAAATATCGGTACGGTGAACGAGCAGTTCTTTTCGTAAGTTGTTATTGAATACTAACTAGTTGTTTATGACTAGTGACAAACAATACTATCAATTAAATGAAAATAAATTATTTAAATAAATAATTTTTATTATTTCAGAGTTTGAAAAAATTTATAAATCTTCAAAAATTGACAGTGCAAGGCCTCTATTTAGACAACATAATTCTTCAAGAAATATCAGAAAAAACTACACTTGTTCATCTCAACTTTCGACCATATGACGAAGACCACGAGTATCCTCTATTTAATAAACTCGTTAATTTGGAATATATCGACCTAGTTACTCGATTTATATGGCTAAATATGAAGAACCTCTCTACAAAAGTACTCAAAACTATTTTTTGTACATGCAAAAATCTAAAACATCTTGATATTCCACGTGGTCATTATGATGTAGCTCAAGTCCGTCTTGAAAGATGGATAAACTTTCAAAACTTGGAATATCTTGGTATTTCTTGTAATATAATGCCTGACTTAGCAAATACAATTTTTGAATATTGCAAGAATTTAAAACACTTGAGGATACAAAATCGTAATCACACTATGAATAATACCGCTTTAAAAAAGTTGACAGAGTTGAAAAATCTTGAATGTTTAATTTTGGTTGGTGTAGTTCAGCTCCATGAGGAATTAATAATCGCAATTTCAAACAATTGTAGAAAACTTAAACGTTTAGAAATTGCTGAATGCATTATAGTACCATCGATTGATGGTGAGCCACTTTCTTCTCCATCTGTTCTTGATGAGTTATCAAAATTACAATGCCTTGAACGTCTAAACTTGGATTTTGCAGAAAATCTCGAAGATAGTACAATTAATGCTATTGCTAATAATTGTAAGAACCTAAAAAGTTTAGAAATCCAAGGTTGCACAGGTCTTACTGAGACAGCTCTCGTTGCTTTAACAAACTTAAAAAATTTACAAAAACTGAATGTAAGTCATATTGATATTATTTCAGACAGCTACATTATCAGGTTGAAAGGATTAAAAGAATTTGATTGTGATGGTTGCGAGAAACTTACTGATGTTGGTATTATTCAATTTATAAAAAATAACCCAGATCTTGAATTTCTTGATGTCTGTTCTATTGACAATATAACAATTGACATGGTTATTGCTGCTGATCAGGCAACTAAAAATCGTACAAATGGTATTATTTTATACATAAAAACATATAATCTGTCGATAATAAAAGCTTCTAAGTCAATAATTACATCTCAATGGTTAGTTTTTGGATACTTGGATATAGTTAAATTTATCGTATGACTTTTTCCAATTTAATATAACTTGTTTTTGATATTAGTTGGAATCATGAAAATTTTAATGAAAATGTTAATAATTTTGTAAAACAAAGTTTAAAAATAAATAAATTCTTGAATATGACAATTGCATCTTATTGGCAACATATTCTTGTAAGAAATAATCATTCACAAAAAATATTGAATAATTATTTACCTAAATAAATATTCATATTGCCAAAAATATTTCAAGAGATTTTTCGAAAATGAAAAACAAATATTATATTTCAAAAATAATAAATATTTTTATTTATCTAATTAACCATTGTGTATCTTAATTTAGCAAAAAAATAAAAAAAAAACAAGAAAATTAAATTGAACAAATAAAGTAATTAGTAAAATTATCTGATGTAGTTTGATGTATACACTGGGTTTAACTTTTAACAGCTGACAATAAATTACAGCACAATTTATTTGTTTGTTATCATTTATAACATTCAAAATTTTTTATTTAAAACTTGAAACTTTTGACTACTTTTGAAAAAACTTCAGACTTTAATAAATGCATTGTCAATGTAGTCAACTCAATAAATGCAGTCAATTGTAGTCGATTTATGAGTTCTCAAAAACCAGGTTGGTAACGTAGACTTCTAGCTGAGATCACGAGGGTTTTTTTTTTTTTTTTTTAATGTTTACTTTCGGATCATAACATTCATATCATAACAAATAACAATAGCACAATTGACGGTCAAACGTAGTAACGTACAAAATTGTTTAATTAAAACTGATTATTAAATTATTACATCTTTTTTTGTTTTAAATTCGTTGTCAATGATATTGTGTATTGAAACAGAAAAAAATTATTGCATTATAACTACTAAATAAACTATCAAAAAATCAAAGGATCAATTGAGGTAACTGTAAATTTATAATTTTAACAATCAAATTTATTAAATAATTTCGTGTAACAATTGGATCTTAACATGTTGCATGATATTCAATATTACTTGGCTTTAAATATAATTTCACTGATGTTGATTTTGTTGGTAAATCATCATCAGCTTTTGATTGATTTATAGATATATATTTTGATCTTGGAATATATATTTTTTGATGGTTAATTGGTTATTTTTTTTAATTTTATTATTCTAGTTGTAATACATTTAAATTCATCATCATTTTTATAATATAAATATTTTCAGAGTTTACTTAAAATGAATACAAAAAAAATATGTGTTGAGGAAGACCAACAAATCTCTGATGATGGTGACAAGAATAAAAAAAAAGTTGTCATCAATTCACTGGACTACGACTCATTAGCTAAAATCTTCATGCTGTTGCCAATACCAGAAAGAATAGACATGGAAGAAGGTAAATATATTATTATCAAAATATAGTTTCTTTTTTGTTAATAAAATATCAATGTTTGTATTATTAATTTTTAAATTTGATATGTTTTATTATAGTTTGTACCAAATGGAAAGAGGCATGTCAACTCGCTTGGTATGACATTAAAGAATACAAATGTAAATCATCAATTGGACATTCTTATAGAAATTGTTTGTTGACACAATCATACCTCGAGAAAATATTATCAAGATGTGGTAAATATCTAAAAGAATTATCTCTCTCAAATGTTTGTGATTTAAGTATCATGCCATTTGTTGGTGAACACTGTAAAAATTTAACAAGTCTTGAATGTGAATTTGACGTTAATTCATTATTTATTAATGCTAATCACTTTGTTCAAGCATTTACACAGTTGGATAAATTAAAATACATCAAAATAACAGTGAATTATGTCAACTCTGATGATGATAAAGTGATTAATTTATTTGAAATAATTGATAGTCTTCCGGAAGAAATTAATGAAATTCATATACTTTTTAACCGTCGGTACAACCGTATACAAAAAGATTTTTGGGTAAGTTGTTATAGAATACGAACTAGTTGTTTATTACTAGTGATAATAATTCAAATAAATTTCTATTATTTTCAGACTTTTAAAAAATTTAAAAATCTTAAAAAATTGACTGTAAATGGCCTCTGGTCCGAAAACATTCTTCAAGAAATAGCAGAAATAACAACACTTGTTCATCTCAACATTCGACTATATCGTATACCTAAAGAATTTTTTCTATTTAATAAACTCGTTAATTTGGAGTATATCGAGTTAACAATGCCTCTTGACTATAAGGCGAAAAACCTTTCTACAAAAGTACTTGAAACTATTTTTTGTACTTGCAAAAATCTAAAACATCTTGATATTCCACGTGGTTCTTATGATGTAGCTGATATTCCTGTCAAGGAATGGATAAATTTTCAAAACTTGGAATATCTTGGTATTTCTTGTGAGATAATGCCGGACTTGGCAAATACAATTGTTAAATACTGCAAGAATTTGAAAGACTTAAGGATACATTATCCTGATTACTTAATGAATGAAACTGCTTTAGAGAAACTAACAGAGCTGGAAAATCTTGAAAGTTTAATATTGCTTCTTGGCGTTAAACTCAGTGAAGAATCAATAATTTCAATTTCAAACAATTGTAAAAAACTTAAACGTTTAGAAATTCCCGATAGCTCTATAGTACCATATATTGATGGTGAGCCACTTTCTTCTCCATCTGTTCTTGATGAGTTATCAAATTTGCAATATCTTGAACATCTAAACTTGCGTTATGCAAAAAATCTTAAAGATAGTACAATTATTGCTATTGCTTATAATTGCAAGAATCTAAAAAGTTTAAATATCGTAGGTTGCAGAAGTATTACTGACAAAGCTCTCGTTGCTTTATCAAAATTAAAAAATTTAAAAAAACTTAATGTAAATTATCTTGATAGAATTACAGATAGATTTCTTAAAAAATTGAAAGGATTGAAAGAATTACATTGTAATGAATGCAAGGAAATTACTGATGCTGGTATTATTAAATTTATAAAAAATAATCCAGACCTTGAAAAGATTAGTGTCAAACTTATACATATTACAGATAAGATGGTTATTGCTGCTGATAAGGCAACTAAAAACCGTACAAATGGTATCATTTTACACATAATATGTAGTCCAATAATATATATGGGTGCAAAAGCGTTAATTACATCTCAATGGTTGGTTGTTGAATAGATTTAATTGTAGTTATCATGTACTTTTTTCTAATTTACGCGTAGTATTACTCCATAATTTATTTCTAAAAACATTTACAAAATGACATTGTAAAGACACTGTAAAACAATATTTTTATTTTAACTTGTTTTCGATATTACTTGGAATCATAAGAATGTTATAATGTTAATATTTTTGTAAAGCAAAATTTAAAAATAAATATATTTTTTTAAATAGTTTTTTTGAATCGGACAATTATTTTTACTTTTCTTTTTATAAATTTTCTATTCTCTTAATAAATAATCATTGACAAGAATAAATTGTTTAATTATTTACCTAAACAAATATCCCTGCAAACAAAATAATTGTAATAAAAAATAACTATTATTATATTTCAAAAATAATAAATATTTTTATTCATTTAATTAACCATCAAGTATCTTGATTTAAAATTAAAAAAAAAAATATTAAATAATTCATTTAAATCGCCTTCAACAAAGCACATCATTCATCAAATTAAAAAAAAAGTCACACGTTAAGATATTTCTCAAATAATTTTTATAGTAAAAATTAATAATCTTACAAGATCATCTAAATCAACTTCAGGAGCAACTTCAGTTGTATCTTTGTTTGTTAAAACTGGAGTACATATCTTCATTCTGAACAGGTTCATCTTGTACCTCTTCCACATTCCTACACAAACAAATATAAACATAATTATTTTAAAAAATCACTTACTTAATTATGTAAAATAATAAAAAATAAAAAAAAAAACAATACATAGCTGTTGTGCTATTATTTTCCAAAGTTTCCCCATCTTTTTCTTCTTTAAGAATTGGAAATAATTCTATGAGTTCCTCTACACGCGAATCAATTTTAAATTCCTTGTTTCACTATAGTACCATCTATTTCTTATGAGCCACTTTCTTCTCCATCCGTTCTCGATGAGTTATCAAAATTACAATATCTTGAACATCTAAATTTTCGTTATGTAGAAACTCTTAAAGATAGTATTGAATCTCAATGGTTGGTTGTTGAAGCTTGAATGATATTTATTAAAAAGACATAATTTAATTTATCGTATAACTTTCTCTCTTATTCATACGCGTTGTATTCTTCCATAATGTATTTTCAAAAACACATACAAAATACGTTACCAAGTCGAGTACATTGTACAAAAACATTGTATTATATGTTATTACTTGTTTTTTCTTTGATGTAACAGAATTTTTTGTATTTTAACTTGTTGATACTTACAAAATTGTTTTTTCAATGACGCGATAATCATGTCCGATTGAATCATTGACATATCAAGTGATAAAATCTATATTAAAATTGGAATATTTATATTTTTATTCACGCGTTTCTATACAATTTTTTTTCAATTAATTTTTTTATATAGATACAATTTTACTTGTGGGGCAATCAATACTTTCGTTTCAATTTATTATATTACTATATTATTATTTTTTTTCAAAAAATTTAATTTACAGTGAATTATTAAAGCAAGCAAGTTCATTCTTTTTTTAAGGAAAAAATAAAAATAAATAAATAAATAAATGAAAACAATAAACAATGTATTGAATATTTAATACTTGACTAGTGCGTTGTGTTGATATTATTTTAGACCTTTTAGTTTTAAGGTGCAAGACTCGTGATCCTTCGTTGTAAGTAAACATCTTCGTGATGTCTGCAGTTTTGGTGAAGAAACAATAGTTAGAGCACTTGTCAGAACATCGTCAAATTGAATGAAGAAATTCGTACATAGTACTTGTTTTAAATGAAATAGAAGCATGCAAAAATATTTATACATCTTCATTTACAAAATGCTGATCCATAATTGCAAGGTTATAGTAAAGGAGAGATTATTACGCCAGATGAACCGGTTGTTTTGTAAAAAGGAAAAAATTTATATAGGTTTAGTCTCTATATATGATTACTGAAACAATATCAAACGTTAATTTGAAAACTGATGTTAATCTCATAATTTAATTCATGTGATTTGTTTTATTTTAGAAGTAGAAGATGAATTTTGAGCCTCCAGTAAGTCCTGAAGAAAATGAGCTTGTATTAGAAAAACTGCATGTATGCGTGATTTTTTAAATTCCTCAACGGTTTGAAGCTTTTCAAAGATGTTATTAATTTTCTTGAATATGATACCATTGCATCTTATTGATGATATATTATTTTAATTAATAACCATTCACAAAAATAGATTGATTAATTATTGACCTAAACAAATATTCATACAGCCAAAGATAATTCTAAAGATTTGTCAAAAATAAAAAACAAATACCTATTATATTTTGAAAATAATAAATATTTTTATTTATTTGAATAACTATTAAGTATCTTATAATTTAAAATGAAAAAAAAATATAAGAAGATTGAATTAAACTAATTTTTTAATGAAGTACTCAGTAAAATTATCTGATGTGTAATTTTCAAAATTTTTTATTTAAAACCTGAAACTTTTGACTACTTTTGACTTTAAATAAATGCAGTAGTCAACTCATTAGTTATCAAAACCATGTTGGTAACGTAGACTTTTAGCTGGGATCACGTGAGTTTTTTTTTTTTTTTACATCTAGATTCTAGATACATCCATGAGTCATGACATCCAAAGGTTAACAAACAACACAAACACAATTAACGGTCAAACGTGGAAATACGTTACCAAGTCAATGACATTGTGTATATATACCTATAAAAAAAAACAAAATATATTGCATTAACTACTAAATTAATTATCACCTAATCAAAGGATCAATTAAGGTAATTAAAAATTTATAATTTTGACAGTATTACATTTATAAAATAATTTCATGTATCAATTTTTTTTTAAGATGTTGCACTCAATATTATTTGGCTTTATAAATATAATTTTATTGATGTTGATTTTACTGGTTGATCATCAACTTTTAATTGATTTATATTTCTGTTTATTTTATTCTGGTTGTAATACATTTAAATTCATCATTACTTATTAAATATATATTTTCAGAATTTACTTAAAATGAATGCAAAAAAAATATGTGTTGAGACAGACCAACAAACCTCTGATGTAGATGACAAGGATCCAAAAGTCGTCATCAACTCACTGGACTACGACTCATTAGCAAAAATCATCATGTTGTTGCCAATACCAGAAAGGATAGACATGGAAGAAGGTATGCAATATTATTATCAAAATAAAGCTTCTTTTTTGTTAATATAATATCAATGTTTGGATATTTAATTTTTAAATTTGATACTTTTTATTCTAGTTTGTACCAAATGGAAAGAGGCATGTCAACTTGCTTGGTATGACATTAAAGAATACAAATGTAAATCATCAATTGGACGTTGTTATGATAACCGTTTGTTAACACAATCATACGTTGAAAAAATATTATTAAGATGTGGTAAATATCTAAACAAATTGTCTCTCTCAGATGTTTGTGATTCAAGTATTATACCATTTGTTGGTGATCACTGTAAAAATTTAACAAGTCTTAAATTTGTACTTGATGATAATAATGCTGATCACATTGTTCAAGCATTTACACAGTTGGATAAATTAAAATGCATTAAAATAACAGGGAATTATATACGTGATAATGGTGAAGTTAATCTATTGAAAATAATTAATAGTCTTCCAGAAGAAATTAATGAAATTCATATACTATTTAAAGATTTGTACGATGAACGAGCAGTTCTTTTCGTAAGTTGATACTAAATACCAACTAGTTGTTTATCATCAGTGACAAACAATACTACCTATCAAATAAATACAAATTATTTTAATGAATTTCTATTACTTTCAGACTTTCAAAAAATTTAAAAATCTTCAAAAACTGACTTTAATTGGCTTCTTAGTAGACGAGCTAATTCTTCAAGACATAGCAGAAGCAACAACACTTGTTCATCTTAACATTTACTCATATGATCCACACATAGAGTTTCCTCTATTTGATAAACTCGTTAATTTAGAATATATTAAAATAGAAGTTGAATCAGAAGAATATTTAGAAGATATAGATAGAGAAATCTCTATGAAAGTAGTCAACACTATTTTTTGTAAATGCAAAAATCTAAAACATCTTGATATTTCACGTGAATTTTGTGATCTTGCTGAAATTCCTTTGGCAAAATGGAAAAACTTAAAAAATTTAGAATATCTTCGTTTATCTTGTGATGAAGTATTACCTGACTTGGCAGATACAATTGTTAAATATTGTAAGAATTTGAAACACTTGTGCATAGAGCCTATACGCTCTTCAATAAAGGCAAAAGTTGTAAAAAAGTTGACAAAATTGGAAAATCTTGAAAGTTTTATAATAAATCATTGGGAATTTAAGCTCTCTGAGAAATCAATAATTGCAATTTCAAACAATTGTAAAAAACTTAAACGTTTAGAACTTGATAATTGCTATGTAGTACGATCGATTAATAGTGACAAACTTTCTTCTCCATCTGTTTTCAATGAGTTATCAAAATTACAATATCTTGAACATCTAAGCTTGAATTATACAGATATTATTGATGATAATACAATTATTGCTATTGCTAATAATTGTAAAAACCTGAAAAGTTTAAATACCTCCGATTCCAGATTCCAATTTAGAAATATTAAAAGTAGGCCTTCATCTTACTGAATCTTACTGAAACTGGTATAATTCAATTCATAAAAAATAACCCAGATCTTAAATTTCTTGATGTCCGTTTTATTGATAATATAACAATTGACTTGGTTATTGCTGCTGATCAGGCAACTAAAAATCGTACAAATGGTATAATTTTACACATGCAAATATCTAATGTGTCAATAATCTATGCTTCTAAGTCAATAATTACATCTCAATGGTTGGTTGTTGAATAGATTTAATTGTAGTTATTACTTATCATATACTTTTCTTTCTAATTTAAGCCTAATATTCTTCCATAATTTATTTCTAAAAACACATACAAAATGACATTGTGAAGACACTGTAAAAGAATATTTTTATTTTAACTTGTTTTCGATATTACTTGGAATCATAAAGATGTTAATATTTTTGTAAAGCAAAGTTTGAAAATAAATATATTTTTTCAAATAATTTTTTGAATCGGACAATTATTTTTACCTTTCTCTTTATAAATTTTCTATTCATTTAATAAATAATCATTGACAAAAATAAATTGTTTAATTATTCGCCTAAACAAATATCCCTGCAACATAAATATTTCTAAAGATTTGTCGAAAATAAAAAGCAACTATTATTATATTTCAAAAATAATAAATATTTTTATTCATTTAATTAACCATCAAGTATCTTGATTTAAAATTAAAAAAAAAATGTTAAATAAAATTCATTTAAATCGCCTTCAACAAAGCACGTCATTCATCAAACTAAAAAAAAAGTCACACGTTAAGATATTTCTCAAATAAGATCATCTAAATCAACTTCAGGAGCAATTTCAGTTGTATCTTTGTTTGTTAAAACTGGAGTACATATTTTAATTCTGAACAGGTTCATCTTTTGCCTCTTCCACATCCCTACACAAACAAATATAAACATAATTATTTTAAAAAATCACTTACTTAATTATGTAAAATAATAAAAAATAAAAAAAAAACAATACATAGCTGTTGTGCTATTATTTTCCAAAGTTTCTCCATCTTTTTCTTCTTTTGGAATTGGAAATAATTCTATGAGTTTCTCTACACACGAATCATTTTTTTCATTGTCAATATAAGTTGTTGCTTTAATTGGTGCAAGTATATATTTTGAATTTTAACATCATTTATTTGACCAGGTTTTAACACATCATCATCCAATAACATAGTGACAATTAAATTATCAACTGCATCATTTTCTTCCTTTTCTAATTGCTTTAAAATTGATCGATAAGGTCTTGGATCAATGACACTTTTTTCATCAGCTCAAATTAATTAATACATTTACATACACTGAAAATAATTGAACACAAATTATCAATGATTATTCTTCATTACAATAATTATCATTAATAATATTACCCAAGGTTCACCAGGTACATCAACACATGGAACTAAAACATTCATTTTTGGAGCTCAATTTCTTTGATATACATTTCTAACTAAACCAACTTGTTTTTCATCAGCAATCGCTTTAACCAATGCAAAAAATTGTTTATCTTCATCCTGATAAATTAATAACATTATATTATTTTCATGTATTATTATTAAATTAACAATTGTCATGTTAATTACCTGACTTGGCAAAATTATATGAGTCTGTTGTCCACATCTGTAATCAAGTTTAACTTAATCTTGATTAGTAAAACCATAAAGAATAAATAATTTTTCTGTTTCAATTTTTAAATTATGTGCTTCTAAAAATTTAAACATTATAATTAATTTAATTAAACAACAAATCTATTATAATTTCATAGTCTTTTATTGAATTATCATAATGCATTTATTATTTTCAATCGATACAATGATATTTCGTGGTATACTGTCGTATTTCGTGGCCCCATGTCAAGGACTCTCCCAACATCAACCACCAATGGACTCGTTAAAAATCATAATATTTTCACATCAATTCCATCACTTATATTCTAATAATATTAAAAAATTAATAATAATAATAGGCCTTGAAAGGTTTAATTAACATTGGTAAAAAGAGCCTCTTACTGACACTGGTGACTACGTGTTTACAAATGTGTCATATTTTAAAAATAAATTTAATAATAAACTCAATAAAGAAAAATCAAAAAACAATATCATTTCGACGAAAAATATGCAGGATTATAATAGTCACAGGATGATGGAGATAAAATAAAAATGTTAATAATCAATAAAAATAAAAAAAATGGGGAAAGACGAAATAAAAAATAGGAATATATATAAATTTTTTTTACATAAGTAAATTTATAAATTTTAAATGTTATCATTTTTTTTATTTATCGTCAATATTTTAATTATCTTTTAATTAATCTTTTTTTTTTGTTTTTTTAAATTTATTTCATCACTTATTAAATGTTAAGTAGTGCCTAAGGATCACCAAAAAATTTCAGAGCACATTTCAAGCAAATTCCAAGTCTCTGAATGTAGATTTTTTTTTATTAATTAATTAATTAATTTATTCATTTATTTATTAATTATTATTTATTATTTTTTCTTTTTTTTAATCGTATACTAGCTGTGCCAAAATGCACTTGTACTGATCGCATGATTTTAAAATAATAAAAAAATAACAAAATAATATAAAAGGTTTATGAGTATGTTAATTAGCCAAAGGTAAAGTTAAATAAATGCACAAAATAAACGTGTTGCAATGACATGCGCTGTATCTTTCACTTGCCTACTCACGATCTTTTACAAATCAATACTACCTTTGGCCAATAGCTACTCACCTTTTTTTTTTTTTTCTATTTTATATTTATTTTCCACATATTTATTAACAGCTTCTTTTTTATTTTTAATTATCGTATCATGATGATGATTTCCATTATTATTTAATTTTATTTTTGTTTCTCTTTTTTAGTATATCATTTGCATCGTTATTTATTTTTATACAATTATCCTCTTTTATTTATTTTTTTTTGTCTTCCTAATTACTAATTAATTATCATTATTTTATTTTTATGATTGGTGAATTATTATTTTTCATTTTTATTTATATTTTATTGATAAAAATTAATAAGAATTTCATTTGATGATTACAAATTGTATCACTATTTATTTATTCAATTTCTTTTTCACAATTTTGAGATTGATTGATAGAAAATTTTCGATATTTCTTTTTAATTATTTATCCAATTTTAAAACGTCATTCAATTTATTATAATTAAATAAATTTTCAAGGAAAAATGCTTCAATTTGTAAAATTATAATATCAATTTTTTAGGCCTGATTAATTTTTCATCTGTTCAACGCAAACAAAAGCTAAAATAACTATTCAATATCAATAATAGTAATAATACAATTGTAAAAATTTAATAATCACGTTAATGGCAATAATAATAATAATTGATAATTGTTACAATAAATAGCAACGCTGTTTTTTAATAATAATTTTTCCATTTTTCTTTTTACCTATAGACTATTATTCATTTTTTTTTATTATTTAATTTTTACTTTTGTTTTATTTTATGTGTATAGCTACAATATAATTATTTTCATGTTGAAAAATCGTATACATCGTGTTGTGTTGCAGGACCATTGCTTCGTTTCCCTTATTTTCTTTTTTTTTTTTTTATTTTAAATTATTTTATTTTTAAATATATATATATATTTTTTATTATAGTATTTAGTATTCTTTTTTATTTATTTTTTTATTTTTAAAGACTGTGTGTGTTTAATAAAAAATACGGTATTAAAACCGTTTAATTTTTACAATTTTATTTTTACCAAAAATCTTTATGACAGTCTTTTGTAAAACAAAAAAATAAATCAAGTTATTTTTTTTTGTAAATGGAATTTTGAAATACAAGAAAAATTGTTGTTACATTTTTTTTTTCAATAAAAAAAATACTTAATATCGATAGTTCGTATACCTCGTCAATTAGCTTTCGACGAGTTTTGGATCACAGATTAAAAAGGTGATCAAATTATTACAATTGTTTTTTTCTGTTTTAGATCTTTGAGGTTTTTTTTTTTTTTTTTCATATAATTATGTTTTTTTTTTTATCTTTCGTTTGCTATTTTAATTTTTTTTTTAATCAGCATTTGTTATTAGTATGCTTCCAGTATCTTCTAAGGATTTCAAGGCGACAGCTCCTGAAAAATTACAGACAGCATTGGCCAGTTGTAGGCACCCCAGGCGTTTAAAAAAAAAAAAACCACCAAGTTTTTTTTTTGTTTGTTTTATAAATTAAAAATAAAAAAAAATAATTATATAAATAATCTGTCATTCTGGGTACTTATTACATGAGTATACAATATTTTTTTCTGTGTTTACAAATAAAATTTAATCATTCATTTAAAAATGCTAACGAAAAAAATAAATGACACATTAAACAGCAATTAAAAATGAAAAAAAAGATACATAAATTCATTGAAATTATAATTTTAAAGAGAAACGAATCAATGTAATGTGTAAAAATAATAACACATGCATTGTTGTAACAATTTTTCAACATAAAAAAAAAAAGATTGTGAATTTTGTAAATTTATTCATGAAGATTTCATAAACTAGCATGACAAGAAAACTAAATTAATAAAATAATATTTCAAAGCATTTAGCTAACTATGCATACGTTTATGAAATAATTAAAAATACAATTAACAAATTATGATGATAAAAATTAAACACAGTGACAGACAAATGACAAAAAAAAAAAAATAAAATGTAATTTTTAAAAATATACCCATACAAAACAGATTATGAAATTAAGTAATTTTCGTATACGTGTTGTTATTGTTATCTATTTGTTTAAACAATTGCTTCATTAAACTCGACATAGTTTTTTTTTTTTCATTATCATATCATTACAAATTACATTATCATATTTAAAAATAAGAAAAAATAATAATTAACAATACAATTTTTTTTTTTTTATATGAAAATTTAACATTTATTGTTTTTGTTGTGTGTATGCATGTCTATGTTGCTTTTAAAATAACAAATTGATTTTTATATTTATTGTTTTTCATACTGTGTAATATCAATTATTGTAAATTTGTTTTTTTTTTTTTTTATTTCGTTTTATGTCTATCGTGCAGCGTTCACACTTTCTTACGTTCATACATTTTAAAAAAAATTTTTAAATCATTCTATAAATGTCCCTCATTATTATTATAATCATAAGATCGTTATTTTATAAATTTCAATTAAATTTATATTGTAATGCCTCCTAAACGCGTGGTCGTTTTTCATCCCGGTCTGAATCGGAATCCGCTGAATCATGAATCCCAGCAAATTCTGGCACCGCCTCGCGTTGCTGCATCCATCCACCAGTTTGCATTTTTCCCTGCATGTCATCATAGCAATTTGTTTTTCTTTTTTTGTTTTTTATATTTTATAAATATATATATCTAACTAATTTATTTTTTTTTTATCATCAATATATCTTTTATGAAAAAGAAAAAATAGTATAAAAAAAATTTGTTTTAATTACCAAATTAAATCAAGTAAAAGAAAACATTCGTATGACAAACACCCAAGATTATACTTGTTCTTTAATTTCCCATTGAAATATAGAATATACTGAATTGACCATTCGAATAGTATGACAATTAATAATTCATTGTCAAACATGCAAATTAACATGCCAGAATAAAGATAATTTATGTTTTTTTTTTTTAAAATTAAAATATGACTCAATGAATATTCATTGTTTATGCTCTACAATAATTATTATAACAATTAGCTTTTTTTTTTTTCGTTTTTTTTAAATGATAATTTATCAAAAATAATTCAAGTTAGCTGATTATTCGCATAAATATACACCAGCAATGAAAAAAAAAAAAAGGAAAAATTTATAAAAAATAATAAAAAAAAGCTCATGATGTTTTTTTTTTTTTCTTGGCATTAATTTTGATGATAAAAATAAAACTATATATACAAAAATTTGATATTTATCCACTGGTCTAATGCCTAAGGCTCTACAAACATTTATTATTATTTTTTTTTTTCCAATAATCATCTCAATAAAAAATACCACGTGAACACTCAATTTCGTTTTTTTAATTTTATAATAAATTTCGATTTTTTTTTTATTGCTCTTGTCCCACAAACATTCCTATAATTATATATATAGATTTTTTTTCTTTTTTAAATTGCACTGAATTTTATTAATTTATTATTGACGATAAAAAAAATAATAATAATGAATTTACAATCAGCCTCATTAGTATCGTCAAAAAACAAATAAAAAAAAAATGAAAAAAATAAATAAATAAACGCGTTTATTGCACATTTAAAGAGCAAAAAAATAAGATTAATTTTATAATAATAATAATAATTAATTATTATTTATTTATTAATATTAAAAGTTTGAATAATCAAAGGTTGATTATTATTGTTGCAACGGAGACGTTCCAATCCGGTCTTGCTCTTGTTCTGATGATTATTAAGGACATTTACGCCTCGATGCGTCACTGTAAAACAACACGAGACTGATATTTAAATAAAGTCTTCTTGTGTTTATTCATAAAGTCCTTTTTAATTATCTTTTATTCATTATTTTATTATTAATACTTTCATACGTATTATATTTTATTTTATTTTTTAAATATTAATAATAATTCAACTCAGTGTATGTATTTTTTTTTTTCTATTTATGAATTTATAAATATAAAAAACAATATAAAAAAAAAATAAAAACAACCAAACAATTGGATAATAATAAATATGTGATATGCAGTGTGTTTATGGATTAAAAGGCCAAAGTTAAAACGAACTGTGCTTGTGACAAATTTATAAACCTTTTATCTAAAAATATTATTTTTCATTTATAAATTTTTTTCATTTTAAAAGGTCGTTTATATATAAATATTTTTTCTATTATTATAATAAAACAATTAAGATTTTATATATTTATTTTCATAGATTTAAATTGACAGATTTTAATTTTTAATAAAAAATTTATATTTATAAATAATAATTTAAATATAACATAAAATAATTCATTCAAAGTTTTAATAATTGACCTTTTCATAATTAAATCAATATATGAATTTAAATTTGACAGTGATTGACATGTTTTATTATTTTATTTTATCTGGTTCTTTTTTATTTTTATTTATAAATATTATTATTTTTTTTTAAATATAAACATCTCCGTTGCAACAAACACAGTTCAAACGTTAACAGCAAATATCAATCGACAGTGTCAATAATCTATTTTTAATATTTTTTTAATTTTATATAAAATGTGCTTGAGTGAGTGATGGTTAATCGCAAGTAAAAAATAAAAAACATCATGTTAGTAGTTTAATATTGTATTTGTTTTTAAATTATTACCTTCAGTCATACATTAATAAAAAAAAACATTTGTCTATTTGATTTATAATATTTAAAATATCAATAAAATAGAATTAAAATATTTAAAAATAGAGTTTAAAGATTTTTATAAAAAAATTGATGATAAAACTTTTCAAGTATAAAAAACACTAGTTTATAGCATGTGAGAATAATAAAATATTTAGAAGAAAAAATAAAATATTATCGATAGTATTGTATAAACTAAATGAGCTTTTCTACCTGGACGAAAAAAAAAAAAAGTGACTTTGCCACTTCAATGCATACTAAGTAACCAGAATTGTAAAGTGTAAACTCACTCTAAAATTTTAAACTTTCTCAAGTCTTGAAAACCCCATCTTTATGTCTACCTCCCCTGGGCCAACCACCCAACCAACCAACACACACATACTCATTTCAAAAAATAAAACAAGATAGAAAAAAGCTTTCATCTCTTTCTCTCTTTCGTTATTATTATTCAGCAACGTTGTACTTTTCAACAAAACAAATACAATCATACATTCAGCAACATTTAATCACAAATATTTCAACATTTTTTTTTGCATTCTTTCTCTCTTGAATTGTTTTTTTTTTTTTACTATTAAAGCAACTACTGGATAAAAAAATTTCAATAAAAAAAACACCAAAAAGCCCAGAAATTCACATGCATTTTAAAAAAATACCAGCATGGCTTAAAAAATGCGAGAAAATATCAGCAGTCAAGTTAAATTCCTGTCAACTAATTTTTTTATTTAAATTTCTATCAATTTTTTTTTTTGTTTGTTCTTTTTGGCAAGCCATGCTGATTTTTTTTTTTTTTATTAATATTATTTTAAAGCAAGCATTTATATATTTAGTGTCAAATAATAAATATTTTTAGACAATAAATATTTTGATTATAATAATTGCTATCTTACCTGGTGCATTGGATCATATCCCATTGAACCATCATTGTAAGGTTGTGAACCATAATCACTGCCATTAATACCCATACCATAAGCCATATCTTGAGGTCCACCTTGTGGTGCTGGTGACATCATTGGTGTTGTTGTACCCTGGCTAGCACCACCCATACTGTATGGTGATGCTCCTGAATAAAAAAATAATCATGTAAAAACCATCACAGTGCTTACAAAAAAATTCGAGGGGTTGCTATTATTTTTTTCTTCTTATCTTAATATTATATTACTTTATCTTTTTTATTTATTTTATCCTATTTATACTGATAAATTTTATCTCATCGTAAACTAGAAAAAAATAATATGTTTTCTTTTTTATTATCTTTAATTGTCTTGAAAATAATTTATTAGATAAAAATAAATATTTTTAAATAGTTAAAACAAATATAAATTTGTTTTTTAATTTAATTTTTTATTATTATTAAGATTTATTGAATTTTTGTAAACAAATTCGATTCTGAATAATGATTTATTATAATTACTTTATTTATTTTTTATATTTTGTTGAAGATTAATCATAAAAATAAATTAAAATAACAAAAGTTATTATATTTTGTGATAATGAAAAAAATAATTTCTATCTCTCGAAAGCTTTTTTTATATGTTTCTTTTTGTAGAAATTATTTAATAAACTTACCAGCTGCTTTTTTAGCTGCATACAAATTTGCTTCTTCTTGTGCTTTGCCAATATTTTTCTTGTAACGTATCCTTTTATTGCCAAACCAATTTGATACCTAAATATATAAAAACAATTTTTTTAAATTTACAAATAAACATAAATAAAATTATGTTTTAATTTATTTTTTTTTTTCATTTTACCTGGCTCACTGTTATACCACACTTTCTTGCAAGTTCTTCTTTTGCTTCTTCACTTGGATATGGATTGCTTAGGTGTGAATAAAAATATTCATTTAGAATTTCAGATGCTTGTTTGCTAAAATTCCGTCTTTTACGTCTAAAAAATATAATTAAAATTAATAAAAAATCAATTAAATTTAATTTATATATTATTATTTATTTTAACTTTACCTAGCATCGAGAAATCTACTTCTTAAAATCATAACAGCTTCACAAGTTGATTGTTTAAGCTGCATCTGGATACTTGAAAATTTTTTATGTATTATTTGCACCATTCTTTCAATTTCTTTTGGTGTTATAGGCCTAGTACGACTCTGTTCTCTCAGTAAATTCATCACGTGCGTCGTAAATTCATTGCATGCCTGAAATAAATAAAATATAAGTATTAACATATTAAAAAAATAAATAAAAACCAAATAAATAATTTTATTTAACTAGTCTAGAAAAAAACAAATAACTTTTTCTTCAATTCAATCACTTTTCAAAACCCATTGATAAAAAAAAAGTAACTCAAGATTTAAGAGAAATATATAAAATCCAAGAAAATGCATTATTTGCAACTGTTGGCTGGTGATTTTTGCTGGTAAAAAAAATATCAGTATTCTAGACGACTGTCGGTTTGGTTTTCCTGTGGGAAGTCGATGAGAATATATAGAAGAGAGAAAAATATTAAAGAAAATGAAAAAAAAAGTAAAGAAAAATAAAAGCGGATGGTTTGCAATTTTGGAATGGATTCTACTCTCTTTCTTTCTCTGTCTTTTTATCTTCTTTGCAAGCTCAAACCCTTGATCTAGCTTCTAGCTAAACTAGTGATGCTATTGAAAAAAAAAAAAGAGAGAAAAAAAAATACAAAAGGGGTCCTTTCGTGGCAACATAGCCACACTACTACGAGGATATACCAGCCAGTGAAAACGAGACTAGCCGAAGAGGGTGGATCAGGATAGCTCCCGTCTGTTGCCCCGGAAATGGTCTTGATGGGGATGAGGAGGATCGCTGGAAACGAGAAAAAGAGTATGGGATTGGATGGAAAGCCCAAACTCATTTTTTTTTTTTTTACTTTATCCTTCTTCTTTTCCTTTTTATTTTCTATTTTTTCGATTTTATTTTATTGTATTTTCATTTCAAATCATGTTTCAAAAAATATATATATATATTGTACTAGTGAAGAAATATTTTTAAAATAAATATTATATTATTCCAAGAATTTAGACATGCTGCTAAATATAGCAGCATACACATACCAACACTTGAATGGAATTTTCTCGTTGAGCTTGGATACCTGACGTAATATATTTAACATTTCTCTGATGAATTTTTTTTTTTTTTTTTATAATAACCAAGCAATTTGCATATTGCAAATATTATCAGACATTTGTATTCTATAAAAAAAGCAAATTACTGTAATTTAATTTATAGAAAAAAATATATTTCCAAGGTAATATATTAGTTATTTAAAAATTATATAAATTTTTTCAAACAAAATTGAATAACATAATAAAAAATTTAAATACCGCCAAGTTAAATAGACTAGATTCTAATAAATATAAAAATGTATATATTTGATGATAAAAATAAATATATAAAAAAAAAAAAAATGTTATTATCGAACAACTGGTTTGACCCCTTGTATTATCCCTGGGCTTTCGTGCCGACGGATATATTTATAAAGAAAAAAAAAATATATATTTATATAAAAAAAAAAAACAAAATAAGAGCCTTGGGGGTTGAAATAGTATTGTGAGAAAGTGAAGGTAATATTAGACGGACTTGTGAAGACTTATCCACCATATATTTCAAGACTTTAGCATTCCCCTTATTTCGAAATATCCTAAAATCCCCAGCATCATCATAATCTCCAGTCGAATTCATTACGTCAAATTTCGTTAAAAAAATTATTCCATTTATAAATCAATAGATCATACATACGTTTGACAATAAATAATAATTATTTATTTTATTTTTTATTATTAATAACAAATAAAAAAATTATTATTTTTTGTTTTTTTCTAAATTAAAACATGTAGATTCAAAGGGTTAGTAAATGGGCGTGTTTATCACTAAAAAAAACATGATTATTCTTGACACTCCCTGAGGAAAGCTTTAAATTTTCCATGAAATAAAATAAAAAAAAAAAAGAAATTATCAATTGTCTTGTCTTTTTTTTTATACAAAATTTATACAAGTAGAAAAAGTTTTCTATTNTTTTTTTACATATAAATTGTGTATCTGCAGTGCAGTTGTCTTTGAAAAATTTAAAACTTGTCACGCAATGTTACAAAGTGATTATAGAAAAATTTATTTTGTGTCAAATTATCATGTCTAGTTTTGGCTTGTTTATTTTTTATTTATTCATGAAAATATATACCATAGAGAATAATAGCTTAAATAATAATCAAATAAAATCAAAATGTGTAAATAATCTTGTTGTATATATATGTGAAAATCAAAGTTGTCAAGACATAATATCCCCAAGGCAATCATCAAAATTAGAGTCAAATGACACGCAATTTTCATATATTTAAAGCAACGTTTTTTTTATTTTTTAAACACGCGATATATTAATTAATCAAATGTACAAAATACTAGCTTCATTAGCACGCAAATTTTTGTACCTTTATTTAAACTAAAAATTGCATTTTCTTATCGTGACTTAATCCATTCTTAGTGCTATAAAACTCACTGAGATTGGTTAATTTTTTTTTAACTTAAAAATTTATCTCAATTTCTTAAAATAGTTTTAAACAAAAAATAATGTAGTAAAGATAACTCTTTGTTCTTGATGATCAAAAAAAAAAAAGAGAAATAAATTTATTACCTGTTCATATTTTTCTAATTCTGAATGATAAATTTGTCTGATTTGTGCAAGTTTAGCACGATAATCTGAATGTTCAATAGCATTATCAGGTTGTCCAGGTGGTCCAGCAGCAGATGCTGCTGATGCTGATGCTGCTGCATTAGCACCACCTCCTTTTTCTGGTCCAGCAACACCCTCAGCAATGAGCATATTATCAAGTCTCATTAATTGTGGATCTGGTGGTTCTTCCTCTTGGGTATTTCTCAATGATAAAACTAGAAAAATAAAATTATCAAAATTAGATTCAATATACTATCATCAATACAAAACATATCATAAAAACAAATAATAAAAATAAATTTAGCAAGAAGTGTATCTCAAGAATCGACAGTCGTTTTAGTTCCATCCCACTCTCTGAACACACACACACATTTGTTGAATCATAAAAGAATCAATTTCACTACCTATCAAATACTTTTTATTTATTTTTTTTTATATATTATTTGTCTATTTTTGCAAGCTCGTATTTTTTACAACGACTCGACAACATACTGTTTTTCTTTGTTAGTTTTTCACTCAAGCAATGATACTCGATCTTTTTTTTTTTTTTTGTTTTATATTTTTTATATGCCATACTGAAAATAAGGGAAGACATGTACGCAGTACAGCAGTGGTTTTGAGAGGGTGGTTTTTCTCTATGTGCGGTAACAGTGTTTTTATTGTACTTTTATAGGGCATGATGGAACTGGACGAGCAATAAAAACCCAGTGTCTACTGTAGTCTGTCTAAGACTATATTTTTCCTTACAATTTTCTCACATTTTATTTATTTTTTTTCATTCATTCAATTGAAACACATTTTTATATATATGGATCTGAATATTTTCTATTATATATCTAGCTTTTTTTTTTCAAAGAAAAAGAAAGAAAAAATAAAACCTTTATTGTTTGGGTAACAAGAGAGCACTTGGAAAGTTGAAGAAGCGTGAAATTAATGCGAAAAACTAATGCATTTGTACGATGTGTAACAATTAAAAAAGGGGTAAAGTTTAAAAATAAAATAAGGGTATTCAAAAAGTTTTAGATGGCTAAAGGTGAGCAAATCTCTCCTGGGAGTGACAGAATTTTTTTTCCTTTTTTTTTTAAAGTTAGATAAATTGAAAAAAAAAAAAAAAAATGACTTCAAAAGGAATGAGCAAAGTTAAAGAGATGCTTGAAAATAAAAAAATCTGTGAAAAGTTTATTTTATTAAGATAACTTTGACGCTTTTAATTAAGAATAAAATTGTCATTCAAAATAATTTGTTTTGCAATGAAACACAGCTTCTGTGTGTTTCAATGGGACAATTCAAATTTTACAGTTGATAAAAGTTATATATATATATTTTGTTTTCTTTTTTTTTTTATATCATTTTCATCGTTTATTCTTATGACATAAAATTTTGTGAATGTTTATATGACTGTACATAAAAAAAACTGTCGAGTCGTAACACGTAAAGTCAAAGCAATAAAAATAAAAAAAAATTCTTTATATTTTTACATTTTTACAACTCGTTTTTTTTGCGAAAAAAAAGTAAGTGTTATATTCCATTTTGAAAATTGATATTTTAATATATAAAAACAAAATATAATTAATAAAAAATGTCATTTTAATATTGAAGGATTTAAAAAATTAATAATATAAAAAAAAAAAAAAAAACAACATATTTATTAAATCATTTTAAAGAGAAGTTGATGCTTCTGGCTAATATCTAATAATGCGGTCGTTAGATGATATAAAAATAAAAAAAAGTTTCGCAATATGATGGAGAATGAGGTTGTGAATAAAGACAAAATTTTCGAGTGAGTGTATCATATAATAGTTGATCTTCTTCTTGTGTGTATATATATATGCAACATCCAACCGCAGGGGTTCTTACAAGAACGTAAACTCAGTTTTACTAGCAGTTAAGATTTTACGACTAAAACGGTCTGCCACGATGCCCATACTCTCATTCCACATTTGTGTTCACAATAATACGTAATTCGACTGTTGATCTTTCTGATATAATACACAATATAACACTTTAAAATACTCTAAATACAAAAAAAAAAAAAATACATGATTTATATTCGTTCATTGGTTATTTTTTTATCTAAAAAAAAAAAAAATAAATTCAATTTAAAAAATAAAATCTTGTTTTTGTCAATAGCTATTTTTTTTTCATTTTCTAGCTATAAAATTGTATTGAATGGAAAAAAAATATACAGAAAGAGAAAATGAAAAAATTGAGAAGAAAAGCCAGCAAAAAAATATCAACTTTTTTTTTTTTGCCTTATCGAAAAAAAATAAAGAATCTCGATAAATTATTTATTTTTTTTTGCAGAGGTAAATCCTTTGGGAAGTTGGGATTCTGATGGGAAATTTGGAGGTTGATGTCAATTCCCAAAAGAAAAAGACAGGATATTGACACCAAGCAATAATATCATGATTTGTTTTTATTATTTTTTTTTCTTCTGATTTATTCACAAAGATGCAAAAATGCCATGACATTGAAATTTATTTATCGAAATATTTTCACTATTTTCATATTATTATTAAATATATAAATAAATTTAATTTTCAATTTATTCTAAACAAAGAAAATATGAAAAACAATTCTCCATATTTAAATTTTATTTGTGTCATTTTTTTTTTTTTACATAAGAAAGAAATACTCATATATTTTTGAAATAGCTTTAAAAAATAGACTAAGAATAATAGAATCATATATATATTTTAAAAAAATATATAAAAATTACAATTTATTTTATACTGTTTATTGGAAACGTACGTCAATTAATCTGGTAAAAGTCAAGGGTCTCTACGGAGCACTCTAGCCGATTGGGATCGCGATCAAGCATAAATATTCTGTGAATAAATTCACCCAAGCGAGATACGCACGTACACATTGACTATAAAACGTGTATAAATATGATAAAACACACAAACTCAAATATATATAAATATATCTATATATTTGTATACTGGGTGTTGAAGAGGGTAAGTTTGTCTTGTTCTCTGTCTCCACCCTTTTACGCTTATTTTTTTCATATATTGTTCTTCACCACCACCATCACCAACAAACACCACCACTACCCCTAAAAGATATCAGACAAATACACACACACACACACACACCCTCATATAATAACAAACATATACAACCTTTTTGTAAAAATATAATTTTATATAAGCCAAAAACCGGGTGAATATCAAATTTAACGGCAACAAAATCGCTCAATAATTGTTAAAGCTCAATTTGATATCACGTAAACACATCGTAAATGTTATACTAAAAACAATTTTTAAATAAATAATATATATTAATTAAAAAAAAAAAAAAAATTCATTAATAAATTAGGAGTAATTGTTGTCCATAAGAATTAACATTAATTATTTATGAAAAAAAAATAATTTTCCATTAAAACAAAAATGAACATATGAAAAAGAATTTAAAAAAAACATGATAATAATAATTTTTGATTTATGAAAAATAAATGTATATGATAAAACACAGATGAGTAATGTCAAATATATATATGAGACAAATTGGTATTAAAAAAAAATAAACGATCGATATTGCGATAACAATTTACCCATACTTTTTAACCCACTAGTATTTTGTCTAGGTGAATATAGGGTGTATATAGGGGTGTTTGAAAATATGGGGGGGAGGAAAAAGGAGGCAAATGACAGTCAGGGTAAAATTTTACGGCCGGAAAATCACCGAATAATTGTTACGATTCACATTTGATGGCATAAAACACCTCGTAAATGTCAAAAGGGACTTGAAAATGTGAATTGAGATTGTCTTGGTTTGATGGTCTAAAATACCAACTACAATATCATCCCCTAACAATATAAGGGTGTAAAAAAAAAGAAAAAAAAAATATCATAACATCAAATTGTCATTTACAAGTGCATCTTTAAAAAATATTTTCTATTTGATTATTATAAATTTAAGCTGTAAAAAATTAATTTAACTATCAATTAAAATAGAAAAAAACGAGTCAAGTTAATTTAGGAATGGGACTTGATAGTTGACAAGAGAGAATATAAAAGCTTGGAGAAATTGAAGAGGGACTTTTAATGAAACTCGAATGTTAGAATGACAGGAATTCTGCAAAATGGTCGAGGCGTGCCCGAGAACACCTAAAATAAATATATATATACATATAAATTTTGTATGCACAGAGAGAAAAGGATATTTTAGTTTTCTCCCTTGCACTTTGTACTCCCTGTGTAATAAAATTTATATATATATATATATATTATCCTATATCGTAGACAAGAGTCTCATGTCTCGGTTAAGTCTGGTAGAAAATTAAGTTCGGGTTTTCTACTTGACTGTCTGGATTATTAAACCTACTCTTTAAAAAATAAAAAATTAAACAACAAAAACAATTTGTTAATTTTTAATTTGATAAATATACTTTGTAAATTTTTATTATTAAATTTTTCAAAATTTACTCAAGACAAAATATGGTTAATATATAATTTTTAGAAATTTTCAAAATATTTATGTAATTTATTGTTTAAAAAAAAAAATGAGGGATGAAGTTAATATAAGAGTAAAAGTCGACTTTCAAGCAAACTTTTTAGAAGGGTAAAAGGATATTAATAAAACGTTTTACGCTTGTGAGGATGATATAAAAATAAAAAAAATTTCTTATTGCTTTGGGAGTCCAGTATTTCCGCAATATACGGCGCAGGTGTACCAAATGTTGTACCCCACCCTCTTTATACTCATTTCTCTCTTTTCCCTTCTGTTTTCACATGTACATATATATATACTGACATCAACCCCACATATCCACCCACTGTTAGACAAAGCATACTCTCTTTTTAATAGCAAAAAATTACATTTAAAAATATAAAAATCATTTTTTTTTTTATTTTCTTTTATTTATGCTTTTAATTATTTATCGATCAAATGTTTAATCTTTAACAAACTGATGCCAAGTCTTTTTTTTTTTTTTTT
>MKYW01000115.1:180368-266290 GCA_015776835.1 Aphidius ervi | reverse complement strand
TTTGAAGAAAAAAAAAAAAAAAAAAGGAAAATACATACTCCAAGATACATATATACACACACAATACATGCGTTTAAACGCACAGGACGCTGATCCAAGAGTATTTTTGAGAGGGAGTATCCAAAAGAATAAAAAATAAATAAATTTATATATAAAAATAAAACGAAAGATGTATTCGAATGTTGAAGAAGAAAAAAAAAAAAAACCGGAATGTAAGAAAAAGGGTCTTTGTAGTGGTTCTTTTACCCTGATTCTTGGAGTTTCATGTATTTTTTTTGGTTTATGTTTTTCTTTGAAATCTTGGGGGTGATTTAGTCAAAGGGATGGAAAAACAAAGAGACGAAATTTGCTCAAGGTGATACAAACTCATTGCTAGAGACAACTGATTTCTAAATTTTTTTTTTTTCCTCAAAACAATGAATACTTTTTGTACCATCTAATTCAAAATAAAAATAAATAAAATTCCCAAAAGACAGAAAAAAAAAAATGAGTATTAAATTATCATTAAATTTTGAAATAATAATTTAGCAATTTGTAGTCTTTTTTTCTTCTTTGATGACACATTAAAATTATATTACGAATTTAAAGTGTTCAATTAAATGTGAGATTTTTATTTTTTTTTTAAATTTATGTATTTACGAGACAAGTGTTTGATTATCATTTCACTTGTTTTTTTTTTGCTGATATCGATGTGTTTTTTTTTATTAGTTCTAGGCAATATTTACGACTAATAAATCATTTTTTTTTTTTGTTTTTTTTTTAAGTGACGATGAAACACTTGTAAAATTTAGATAAGAAAAACTTGGTTGAATTAGTAATGGATACAGGTGGTTTAGAAAATTCAACTGTTTAAATAAAAAAAAAAAAACCTAATAATTTATAATAAATAAAAATAATTTACCTGTTTTTTCCTTGATCTCACATAAAACTGAAAATAACGCTGGCTTCATTCTGTGACAATTGAGTGTGTGTTTTCTGTAAAAAAAAAAAAAAAATTAATTGATATAAAATAACTGTGTATTATAAAATAATAAAAAAATCTTTTTAAATGTAAAATTCAAGGATTGGTAATTGCATTATTGGAGTGTTAATTCTATATCTCTAATGGCACAGTAATAACGACGATGATAATAACAATAATACGTGGATAACAGAACAATTACCATAAAGTAATAAAATAATATTTATAAATTATAAAAATTGATTATAAAATTGTTTGTTAAATTGTTAACAAACCTTGCTTGTGCTTCATCTAAACTTTGATCAGTTATATTCATAATTTGTTGAAGTATTTCTCCAATATCCTGTTTTCTTGATTCAATTGATGGATCTTGTCCTTGGGCAGCTGGTCCATCAACAGGACCCATATAACCACCAGCATTTTGGGCATTTTGGCCTTGATTACCACTCATCAGACCAACGCTAGCACCACCGTGTTGCAACATGTTTGCACTTTCATCCATCAACTGTTAACAATTATTATTAATATTCCTCTTTTTAAAACTTGTTTTATTTATTTATTTATTTTTAATAAATAAATTATCACTGTGTCACTCAAGTGTTTATCACTCGTTTATTAAATCACAAGTATTTAATTTAATAATAATAATATTAATGTAATTATTATCAAACAGTCTGAAAAAAATAAAAATAATATTTATAAATAATTCATTTGTTGTTTTTTTTTTTAATTATTATTAACAAATTTGAGGATTATTGTTATATTTTTTTTATCAAGTTTATGGGTAAGCAACTATTTATTTTTGACGTTTGTTGTTAATTATTTTTTAGGTTATGTCTTTGTTTTTTATTTATTTTTTTTTTCACAAATTTAATTTTTCATTTATTTATAAATAAATAAATAACGTTTTTGATGGTGTATTATATTGATAAATTTTTTTTCACTCAACAGTATATATAAAATTTAATAATTTCTTTTTATTATAAACTTTTTTTTTTTTTTNNNNTTTTTTTTTTTTTTTTTGTTTATTGATTTTTAATTAATTATTTTCGTATACCAACAATCAATATTACTCGTATAAAATGGTATCCTCATGTACTCTTGACGGATTGTCGTATTATTTATTAAATTAATTGTTAAATATTTTTTTTAATTTATATTTTTACGTATACAGAATTTCAAGGTCGATTTTAAGTTACGTGTGTTGTTCCCCCAACAAGTAGGCATAGATTTTATGAAAAAAAAATTTTTTTTTTTCGGAGTAAATATACCACAAATAAAACAATAATAAATATCCTGCTCTTTTTTTTTTTTTACAATTTTAATAAACTGTAAACATTATTAGACATCACTGAATAAGAAAAATAAAAACAACAACCACAGCCAGTAATTTAATTAAATTAAAAAAGAAAAAATATAATAAAATAAATTGAAATGAAAAATGAAAAAAATAAAATTGTTTTTTTTTTTACGTTTTTTGTTGTCGGGTTTTGATTTAACACATACACATATTATTGACACACATGTACAAAGGGGACACGGTGTTTGCCTCCTTGTAAGACTAAATAAAAAAAACTTCAACGCGACGGTGGCTTTCTCAGCGCCATCCGTGCACAAACATCATCGACGCACTACCGTCTCCCTTGGTCCGCGTGTTAAACCTTTTTTTTTTTTTATTTATTTAATATATTTTCTTTCTTTCTTGACTCCAATTTTTATTATATTTTTTTTTTTTTTATTTTTTATTATTTATATTGTTTTAAAATTAATAATTCACTTTGTTACCTTTGTTTATAAATTTTTTTTACTTACTTATTATTTATTATCATTTATTATTGGTATATATTTTTTTTTTTATATAATTCAACTATTTATTTATTAAATATATGAAGGGGGGAGGGACAACACTACTATGCACACTCACTATGTCCGCCTTACAAGGCAACGCGCCGAACGTTTCTGTCGCACTTTTTGTCTGGCAGCCTTATTTTACCCCCTCTACTGTCATCTATTTTAACCAATACATTTACAATTTCATGTGTATGTGAATTCTGCGTACGACAACGGCGGCCATAGCTAAATTCAACCAATCAACAATCGTCCCTCGTCGTTTTACTCCCTACCAGTTACCAAATTATTCTCCCTTCTTTATTTGTTATTCTCTTTTCTTCTCCCTTTACCTCACTTCACCCCCCCGCGCTTCTCATTTTAGTCTGTTGATATCCGCAAAATAACACACTTTTTTATTTTATTTTATTTTATTTTATTTTTTTTTTACTTCATGGGCAAGGGTTTTGTTTTGTTTTTTGATAAAAAATATATATGATGACTTCAGGCTTCTTATCAATGATATTTTAATTTTATATTTTTATTTATTTACTTTTTGTAATTTTAATTTTATTTATCTTTGTCAAAATATTTTAGATATAAGTATAACCGATTTCTAGCAAATTTTCTTTCTTTTATTTTTTTTTTATTTAAAATATTAATTTTTTTTTTTTCTTTTGCAATATTCAATTAATGTTAATTTAATATTTAATTAATGAAAAAATTTTTAAAAAATATTTTCTTGATCAATTATAATAATAAATAAAAAAAAAAATGATAATTTTTGGATCAACAGAAATACGCATGCGTAACAAAAAAGATGGCCGTTGTCCCGGGTAATTCAAAAATATCAATAAAAAATAATTTTATTCATGAATAAAATATTTTTATAATTACCTTATAAATCAAACTAATTTTTTTTTATTATTATAATAAATGTTTATAAATTTTTTGTAATTAATTTTACAATTATCTTAAAAAATTATTCAATCCAGTGGCGCCACCAATCATCCTGCTGTGATATTCAAGATTCCTTGTTTATCTTGTAGACATTTGTTGAGANAAAAAAAAAAAAAAAAAAAAAACCGTTTTGCTTTAAAAACACACAAATATCAAGCTGCTTTGTCCATCATTTGAGATCAACACATGGTGTGAACACATTCAATAAGTATCAGATTATTCCTTTGTTGTCTCCTCAAATTACAACGGGCGTTCCTCAGTTCATTTTTATTTTTTCATCCCAAGTGAACACGTGAAAAATAAATAAAAACACTTGAATAAATAATTTTGTTTTTTTTCTGTGAATTAATAATTATATTAATTAAAAATGACATTTAATGTTGAAGATTATTACACTTACATCAAAGAACGGAACACGTTTCCTGTATCTTTTCTCAATGTGAATCAATTGTCTCTCAATGAAGTCACTGATATATTTAAAATATATGGTGATTTAAAAGTTATACAATCAAAAAGTCCAACTGGTTATTGTTTTGTTAATTTTTTTAATGAAGAAAGTGCAAGAAATTGTGTTTTGTCAATGAAAAATCATGATAAAATTAAATTATGTCGTCCAAATAAACGTGATCCATTACCAAGATCTGAATTAAACAAAGAAAATGAAAATAATAATGATGATAAAATTATTAAAACAAGTATATCTGATCGTCTTAAAATAAATCCAGTTGATGACAACAGTGATGATAAAGAAAAGACATTAATTATTGATAAACCAACTTCATCACCATCATCACCATCACCACCACCAACACCAGTTCATTCAGCTCAACTTATTGAACAAAAAAAAAATCTTTTACAATCATTTAAATCATTTAATAATTTATCTGAACAATTAATTGAAGAACAACAAAAAAAAGTTGAATTATTTGATGATAAAATTGTTGATAAATCAAATGATAAAGAATACATGCTGCTTGAGAAGAACAAAAAAGATGAAAAAATCATTCAAGCAATGAATGAACAATTTATTGAGACAGATGATGTTGGGCCAGTATCAAATGTACCACATGATTTATCACCAATAAATTCAACAGCTATAAATACTTGTGAAACAAATTCAAGTCATTCTGGATTATTGGAAAAAATTGAAGAAGAAGAAGAAGAAGAAGGTATTCCATGTGGTGCATTATCAACATGTCATCATACATTTATTGACAATGATGATGTTTTTTATACTGATGAAAATTATTTAACTTTTAATGTCACTGATAAACCAATGCAAGTTATTGAAGCACAAGATATTATGATTGCTGGTATACCAGCTGAACTTGGAACAATTGGTATATTACATTATTTGGAAAAATTTAATCCAATTTTAATAACAAATATTAAAAGAACATATACAGAACCATCAGTTAGATATTGCCATGTTTATTTTACAACTCCACAAGATGCTGAGAATGCTGAAATATATTTTGATGATAAATTATTTGGTTCATCAAGAATCATTGCTTTGAGACCTGATAGTCTTGCTCAACAAATTTTGAAAGTTGCTTAAAATTATATTAATCAAGATATTTTTTTTTTTTTCATTCATTTAAAATCAAGAGCTTTGTTCTAATTTACTTTTTTTTTCTTTTACGTTTATATAAACTTCATAAATATTATTTTTTTTTATTTAAACAAAAATATTCAATTTAAAAAAAAAAATTATGACTCATTCAATATTTATTTGTTTATCTTAAAAAATTTGTATAAGTAAATAATAAACAAAATTAAAATTATCATATAAATCATGTCAGTTTGTTTTATTTTTATTCATTAAAAAAAAATCAAAAAAAAAAAAAACAAAAATATAAAATACATATACAATTAAACCGACTATCGTAAAATATGACTAATTATATTATTTGCAAAGACAATTTCTAATATAATTGTTGAAAAAAAAAAATATAAAAAAATGTTGCTTTTGTTTATTATAAATTTATATGCCAATTTATGTAAAAATAAAACAAGTTAGTAAAATATAAATAGACTAAACATTATTAACAAAAAAAAAAAAATCTAATAATAATTACTTAATAATATTACAATCATCATCTAAATGGGTATATAAAATAAATTTGTTTCTTTTTAATTTTCAATTTAAAAAAAAAGAAATTATATATTATTTATTAAATTAATTTAAAGACGAAGACCTGGGTTTCTTGATGCAACAAATTTCAAAAGTTCATCACTGTCTTCACATACAAATGGCTTCAAGTGATGACATGCAACATCATGCCATTTAACACCGTCATTGTAAAAGTTATTTAAAATTGCAAGACAAGATTCATCATTACCCTGATAACAAAAAATAAAAATAAATAAAATTAATAAACAATCATCATTTAAATAATTGTTTTTTGTTTTTTTTTTTTTACCTGTGCAGCTTCACGATTATCAGGTTGTGCTTGTCCATAACCACCAGTTTGACTCCAATCACCAGTATTACGTTGTGTTGTTGGTCCAACTTTAGCACCAGAACCAGACCAGAACCATCCATTAATATTTTGAGGTTGAAGATCTGGTCTATCACAACCATTAAAGTTACATTTTCTTCCAGATGTCCAGATGTATCTTACATTACCTTGTAAAAATAATTATTTTTTTAATTTAAAGTTACATAAATGATAACTATTTTTTCTAATTTCTAAATAATAAATGAATTTTTAAATAAATATTTAACATTTTATTTGTTTTACAGAAATAATTATGATGCAGAAAATTACTGATGATTTTTTTTGCGTGTCTAATTTACGTTTTATATTATTTTAAAAATAATAATTATCAAGTTGTTAAAATAGAAAAAAAAAAAAAAAAAGAAAAGTTTGTTTTCACCCGCATAAGTATGACACAAATATTATTATCATTAATTTCACTTGAAAATGATTATTGTTTTTTTATTTTCATAAAAATGTTTGTTCATACAAAAAAAAAAAAAAAAAAATAAGTGAAAGGTATATATAAATTTTTATTGATATAATTTATATTTACCTCTGGCTATTCTTTGTTTAATAAATTCATTTTCTTGTGGTGTTTCAAGTGACACAGCATCCATACAATGACGACGACAAATATTTCTTGAATCAAGCCAATCAACTTCAAGACTTCTTGTTGGCTGATGTTCCCAACTGAAAAAGTAAGAATGTGCTACACCTCGTGCATCTCTGTATGAAGCATGACGAACACCTGAAAATATATATTAAACTTTGTGATGATAAAAAATAAAATATAATCATTCAAATGGTACGTTGATCAATCAATAGCATTTAATGTTTTTTTTATATACTTTCACATTTTTTTAAATTAACAATTTAATGATTATTTTTTTCTCCATTTCAGTTAAACAAGATAAAAAAAAAGAAAGATTTATCATTAACATTTGATCTTTGTTTAAAAGTTAACTTACGATTTGCACAGCTTCTTGGATCAGGTAAAGCTAATCTTCTCTGTGCTGATACAGCAACAATACCAAACAATAATAAACACAATGCAGTCTTCATAGTGTATTATTATTTAATTAAAAAAAAAAAACAAACAATTGGTAATAATCTGAAATTAAAAATATGTCGTAATTAGATTAAGAGGGATAGGTTTCATTGCATTATATAAAAAGTAGATCATCATTTTGTATTCAACACACATATTGACCTCTTCATTCATTCAATAAAATGTAACGCATTTATTTAAATTTTTCATTTGAAAGTCTTGGTCGTACAAATGACCTTGGTATATTTGTAATAAATTCATGATAATCATTTTTTTTTTTTTATTTATTTATTACCAAGTTCATTTAATGCTTTCTCATTGTTATTAATTTTTTTTTATTTATTTATTTCTTATCAATTTGTTGATTGCTTTGGTTTTTTTTATTTTTTAAATTCATGTTTAATTATTTTACACTTTCACTGATGAACTTGACGAGTCATCATTGGTAAATGTTGCAAAAACTAATTTAATTTATTTAATTTAAAATAAGTCTTGCGGTAATATTTGAAATAACAAAAGTGTGTACTTTTAATCTTTATTATAATAAATTAAAATTGTTAAATAAAAAAAGCTTTTAAATAATTTTAAAAGATAAAAGTTTTTTATTTTTTTAAATTCATTTTCAAGATTTATTTTGTAACAACGTGTGTTGTCACAACAACAATATTAATATTTATTTGTTTTTAAAAATAGAAAATTATTAAGCAATATGCATTTATGACAAAGCAAGATATAAATATTACATGTGTACTGACTAGTTTATGGTCTACAATATTGCGGTATAACGGGGCTGAGTATAATATTTATTTATTTATTTATTTATTTTATTATATATATCCAAGATTGTAAAAACACAATGCCATTTGTTGACATATCTTCGTCATATGGCCCAGTTCACTTGGACACAATAGACATGTCCTCCTTATCATCCAGACTATTTTCATCATTAAAAAAAAATTAATAGTCTACTGGGTCATTCTGTCATTTACTTCGTAATATATATATATTTTTTTAAACTATAAAAATACAGCTTTAATTAAAAATATAATGACTCTTTTTTTTTTTTCTTTAAATAAAGTCTAATTTTATTAATAACTTATCTCATGAATATTCAATGAATGAAATAAATTTTAAAAGGTATATAATTTTACTCAGGTAAAGAAAAAAAAAAAAAAANAAAAAAAAAAAAAAAAAAAAACCATCAACTTATTACACGAGATAATAATAATAAATTAAATTATTTCTTTATGGATCATTTGAAGTTGTAATCTATTAAATGTCTTGCATTTTATTTTGTAAATAAATAAATAAATAAAAAAAGTGTTTGAAAGTTTCACGTGATTCTTATGCAATATATACGTACTATATTCATTGAAATAAAAATAATAAACTATAAAACTTGATGTTGTTATACCAAATACGATAAAGATAAAATAAAAAAATAAAAAAAAAAATAGCATCTAAGCGTATAATAAATTAACTGAAGATGGCAAAAACGAGCATTCTATAATTCTATATTTTAATTTTGTATATATTTTTTTTCCTCTGAAGGACATTTAAAATCTCCAAAATGAAAAAAATAAAAATACTCAAATGATGATTCATTAATTTTGTTATGCAATAAGTATTGCAAAAAAAAAAAAAAAATCTCTTAAAGTTTAATTCAATCCAATTAAAAATATTTTTTTAAATTTAAATTATTCAATATTTTTTTTTTTTTTATCCATGACAATAAATCATCGAATAATCAAGCAATTATATTTATTTTTAATCTGAATGTCCATCAATGATTTTCAGAATTCATCAAGGTGATCAATTAAAGAGAAAAAGAATTATTAATTTTCACAAATAACATGTTATAAAAAATTGATAATTAAAGAAAAATATATTCATAATGTATACTTAATGACATTTTAATACAACACAAGAATGCAACATCATTAATCTTAGCTATTCATATATAAAATTACAAGTAAATTTAATTCAATGAACTCTAAATCATCGTCATAAATCACGTCACTGTATATATAAATTTTAAAAACATCTAGGACCAATAGATTTTTATGTAATCATTGTACAATATCACATGGATATTTATTATTTAAAAAATTTTATTTTAATTTGAGGAATGTAAAAATAATGCACTGTATAAGTCATCAACTTTGTGTGTCTTCATCATAAACTGGAGAAAGTTTTTGCAACAATCAATTGCATCACTTAATGATATATAATAATATTCTTGCTTTGAAAATTCAACAAATTACTATAGTTAATATATATTTATCTATTTTTTTTTTATATATATTGCTTGATGATGAAAATTATAGTTAATCGATATACTAAAAAAATATTTGTATTTTTTAAATTACAGTTCATTGATTGCTTACTTGTTTAAAATTAAAAAATTTATTTATCATTTGGTTTTAAACAAATTTAAATATAAAATTTATAAATTAATTTAATGTGAGGTAATGATTGTTGTTGTTGTAAATAAATGATGATATTATTTTTTTTAAATAAATAAAAAAAAACAGAGTCAGTTGGCATGTATGTCGAGTCCCAGACGTTGGGCCCAGTGACCTGATCAACGGTTTGTCGAATGAAACCAACAAGATCCGAAGGAATGCTGACACGACCGTTCAAAGTATTCTCATATATGTAAGTTTAATATATTGCCAAGTATTTATTTATCAATCTACACTACTTAAACCTCATTTAAAATTTTTAAAATTCAATAAAAAAACTTTTTTTTTATAAATTATTTCAATTCAAAAGTTGATTGAACTTGATGATCTGACTCTCTTCAACTCAACCCACATTTTTTTATTTATTTTTTTCAGCCAATTCTTTTGAATATTTAACGGTAAATTTTTTTTTTCGTATTATCTGTCAAATTAAAGTGTTGTAATATGTTTATTCAAACAATAATGATGATAATAAAAACAAAGAATTTAATGTTAGAAAGTATTAGAAGAAGAAAAAAAATAACTAGATTAAAAAATATTTAAATATTTAGATTTATTTTTTTGTGAATTTAAATTTTCAATATGAATATTATTTTTTCAAATTAATTATTTATTATTTAAATAATAATTAATATGTCTAAACATTTAAGATTTATATTGTTTTTTATTTGAGATTTTTTTTTTAACAATTAAAAATGTTTAATTTATTGAAATTTTTTATTAACATTAAAAAAATAATTATATTAAATGTAAATTTGTTTCAGCTATGTTAAACAGGAATATTTTTTTATTTGTAAATTTAAAATACAAATAAAATTTGTCCCGGAAGGCGGATGCTCGTGAATTGTGTCAGTTTTTTTTTTTTTGTTCTATTGACAATATACCATTTGAGAAAATGTACAAAAAAAAATTTATGAAGAAAAGGTGTATATATAAGTTTATGGTATGTAATCGTACACTTTGCCACGAGTATAACCGTTAACTGGCCGGCTTTGCAATACTGTTTTGTGTGGATAACAACTCAGAAATACACCAATAAAATTATTTCTGCTCCCCATAATCAAAACTATATATATTTATTCAAAATTATTATTCTACTGCCCTGATTTATTTTTACTAATATATAGCTATTTAATACCGGTACAATTAACTTTTATATATATATATCCATAAAAAATAAATTGAAAAATTAGTTTGATTGATTTTTATATATAAAAAATTTATTTAATTAATTCTTTTCTATGCGAATTTCCGTTAACTTAATACTGAAATCATTACAAAATCATTCAAATGATATTATGCAATTGATGACATAAATTACGAATTACACATTAAAAAAAAAAAACCAACAAACAAAGTTGATCGCTCTATTAAATATTTTAAATAAACCCGCCAAAAAAAAAAAAATTATTTTTTAAACAAACAAAAATATATATTAAATAAATAAATAAATAATAAAACTTACGAATTATTAAAGTTGATCTGATTGATGAATTTGTTGATGGACAATATAATTTTATTGTATAGTTGATATTAAGTTGGTCCAACCGAACTAAATGATTATCAAAGAAGGAATGAAGTGTCGGGCGATGTTGATGAGCCAGTATATACTCGGCCCACATTCACTGGGTGCTATGGTTAACCTAAATACCTCCCACCAATATAACCATCACCGGGGGCAACATCATCTTCATGGACTCCCTCAAAGCTCATTCTGTCTCACCTGTTTTACTTATTCTTATTATTCTTATTCTTTTTAAATCTTCTCATGGTCATGGTAACACATTATATTGTTTTTGCATAAAAATATATAAAAATTATAAATATTTTTTTTTTTTTCCATTTCATCGAAATTTTGTTTATTTTTTACTCGAAAAATATTTAGATTAAAGTTTTTTTTTTTTTTTCTAAATTGCAAAATATATATATTGATTAATTATTTTACCAATAACATCAATCTTTNTTTTTTTTTTTTTTTTTACATTTTTTTAAATGGAGCAAAACAAGTACTGAATTATTATTTACTTTTTAATTAATATTTTAATATTATTATTATTTTAATTATATTTATTAATTTTGACAATTCATTTTGCGAAATTTTTAAGATCCAGTTTGAGTTCATTGCTCGTAATTATTATTTATATTACTCAAAACAATAATTTAAATTAAAAATACTTTTTTCATCTTTGAAAGTTATGAAAGTTTATTTATTTTATTTAATTATTATTGTTGTTATCATTATTTTATATTGTTTTTTTTTTATAAAGAAACTTGATAATCATTTTTTTATCTTTTTTTTTTAGACAGTAAATTACAATTGTAGTGTTTTTTAAAATTTTTTATATAAAAAAATTGGCTTTTTTTTTTGTTTGGAATTTTTTTAATTTACTTTTTCCTGTATTCAATCATTGAATTGTTGATTATTATTATTTTTTTTTACTTTAATTTCAAGGATCTTGCCTAAAGCAAGATTAATATCTTTACAGGTTGTTGTATTTATATCTGATCGTTTATTTATTTAAATATAAAAATATCAAAACGAAGGTGGCGCCGAATGAAAAAAAAAAAAANAAAAAAAAAAAAACAGTTGTCAATGTCAGCTGACAAATGACACATAACCTTTGTTTTTTTTTATTTTTATTAAACAAATCATTCTTTTGTTATTAAAACTAATAATATATAATTATTGTTGGTCATCAGTTTTATATTAATAATAAAATATATAAAAATGGTAATGTATAATTTTAATAATATATTATTGGCTTCGAATCAATAAATTAATTTTAATAATTTTTTTTTTAAGCACGGTCGTGTCAAAGTACGAACAACTGCTGAACAAGAAGCAATTAAAAAAATTGAAAGAGCCAAAAAAGTTGTACTTTATAAAGCTGCATTGAATATTGTTTTTCAAAAGGTAAATTAATCCAAAAAAATGATGGTAATTTTAAATAATATTCTAATTTAATTCAACAGAGAAATGATAAAATTTTTGATGATGAATTATTCATGACAAGTGAACAAATGCTTTTGCAAAATCCAGATATTGCAACTGTTTGGAATATTCGTAGAGAAGCAATAATCAGCAATGATTGGTAAATAATTACTAAATTATTTGATTGTTAATTGATTGTTATAAATGGTTTTATTGTTAATAAATAGGAAAGATGAAGAATTTACTAAAAAAATGTCTGATGAATTGTATTTAACTGAAAGATGTTTACGTGAAAATCCAAAGTCTTACAGTGCTTGGCATCATCGTTGTTGGATAATGGATAAATTGCCTGAATCTGATTGGAAAAATGAATTATTATTTTGTGGAAAATGTCTAGATTTAGACGAACGAAATTGTAATTATACAATTAAAAATTTTAATTTTATGTTTTTCTTATAAAAAAATTTATCTTTTAGTTCATTGCTGGGATTACAGACGATATTTAGTTGAAAAAACTTGTATTCCTGATGCTGAAGAACTAGAATTTTCAACAACAAAAATATATAAAAATTTTTCAAACTATTCATCATGGCATTATCGAAGTAAAATATTGTCTAAAATGTGTCCTCATAAAAGTGGTGATTTACCAATTGATTCAGAAACACACAAAGAAGGTAAAATAAAAAAATGATTAATACAATTACCAAACAATAATTTAACTATGATAATTAATTTTCTAGAACTTGATTTAGTAATGAATGCAATATTTACTGATCCAAACGATTCAAGTGCATTTTTTTATCAACGTTGGCTTCTTGATTATTTAAAATCCCAATCAAATAAACTTTGGCGTGCTAAAATAACAAATAAAAAAGCCATTATAATATTTCATGATGATACATCAATTGATGATAACAAGCCATTAATTATAAACAATGACACTGAAATACCAGCAACATGGTACACTAATAACAATAAAAATTATTCAAAATTATGGATTGCAAAATTTGAAAATGAACAAAATGAATTTGATAAATTAATTATAAAAATTAATAATGATACATTTGAGCTTGAACCAACAAATGACAGCTGGTATTATTATTCTAAATATTTATTAGTTGATAAACACAACAAGGAACAATTAAAAGAACAAATGGATAGTTATCAAGAATTAACTAAAATGGAACCAAACAACAAGTGGGCTGTATTAACTGGTATATTTATCATGAAAAATTATGATTTTATTGAGTATCATGATAAAATATTGGAGGATTTAAGTGCCTTAATTAAAATTGATAAACTACGTTCAAATTATTATCTAGATATTCGTAAGTATTGCTTTGAGTATGCCCTTTGAATAAATAATAAATATTTAATTAAATTTTCAGGCAGTAAATGTATCATGGATTACAAGCTTCATACAATTTGGCAAGATGAAAAGATAAATAAATTAAATGATACTATTGATTTGTCAAATCTCAACATGACAATTATTTATAATGAACATTATTTGAGTCTTTTTGAGGATATTAATCTATCTGGTAATGATCTTGGTAATTCATTACATCGTCTTGAGACACTTGAAGAGTGTAAAAAATTATCACTCGCAAATAATAATTTAAAAAGCATTAAAAAATTACAAAAATTAAATAATATTGAGGTTATATTATTGAATAATAATCAATTAACTAATCAAGATGAATTAATTACATTAATTAATAATAATAAAAATATTATTAAAATTGATTTACGTGAAAATCCAATTTGTAATGATGATAAAATTGTCAAAAATTTAATTGAATTATTTCCAAATATAGAAATTCAATTTTAATTTATAAATAAAATTAATTAAATTATAATAAAAATAATTTATAATATTTGCTATTATTGTTGTTTAATTTATTGATGATTTTTTAAAAATATTATTATTATTAGAAAGGTGGTGCGCAATTTTTTTGTTATTTTTATTTTCATGTGACGAAGCAGTATGTTGAGAACCTCTAATATGCCAAGTGGCGTTAAAAAAAATATACAACACAACGTCATGTTATAACCCGATTAAAGACTTGTGTCATTTTGAACAATATTTTAATAATTTAATTATGGTTATTGTTGATTATTATAAACGTCATTTTGATATTTAGTTTGTTATTTGTGTAGTTAATCTATTGACAAAATGAATAAAGCTGAAAAATTACTTGCAGCTCGTAAAAAGGTAAATTAATCATTATGATTTTTCATCATATATTATTATCACAATATAATTTTGTATATTAATAAATTTATTTAATTATTTTAGCTCAAAGAATTTCAACAAAAAAAACAAACACATAATTCTGATGTTATTCCAGATGTAAAAAATCAAATCAAGGTTTTTATTTTTTACAAATACTTAATATTATTTCTTATATTCAATTAAATTATTTATGTTTTTCAATTAATTGTTATTATTTTTGTTCATTTATTCAGGATGACATTGTAACGAGCGACAACACAATCAACTCGATAAATCATAATGTTGATCAATCATTTGACATTCCAACAATTCAATCAATTAATTTTCCAACAACTGATGATAATTCAGATGAAAAAAGTATTAATGAAACAACAACAACAAATAAAATTGATAAATTAATAAATTCTGATGATGACAATCAAATAAATGATAAATTTATATCAGAAAATTTACCAAATAATTATTGGACAAATAATGATAGCACCAAAAATAACGACATATTTGATAATTTTAAATTTCCTGAAATAATAAAAGATGATAAAGAAGATGAATTTTCAAAATTAACAAATGGAAATATTGATGTTAATGATATGTCAATTGTTACAAATGAAAATGATAATTCACAATCATTACAAAAACAACATTTACTTGATATGGCAACAGATGTTGCAAATGCATTATCTGAAAATAATGTTAATACTGAATCATCAATATTACCAACAGATTTACAATATAAAAATGAATTTTTAACAACATGTCTAGATGAACAAAAACGTCTTGTTAATAAGTTACATATTAAAGTAAGTGAATACAGTAGTAAAATAGCTGAATTAGAAGCACAATTATCAACAAAAGATGTTGAATATGAATCAAATATTTTACGTATTGTTAATCCTCTAAAAGAACAATTACAAATACATGCACAAACAACTGGTATTCTTGTATCTGAAAAAGCTGAATTAACATCATCATTAACACAATATGAAACAATTGTTAAAAAAAAAACTGAAGAAATTAATGATCTATGTGATAAATTAAAAATATTACAACTAAAATTAACAGATTATGAAAGCAATGAAATAAAATTAATTTCTTCATTTAATGAAATTGAAAATATATATAAAAAATTACAAATTGATTATAATCATCTTGATAAAAAATATAATGAATTAAAAAAAGATAAAGATGAACAACAAATGGAAACAGCTGAATTACGTCAAAATTTAAATATTAAAAATACAGAATTAACAAATTTACATCGTGATTATCAAGAAAAAATTAATTTATTATCACTTGCTGAATTAAAAATTCAACAATTAACAAATACACCACAGGAAATGGAGTTAATTGAGGGTAAACATCAAACAGATAATGTATTAGAACAACAATTATTACAACTTAATGAAACACTTAAAACAATTAATACAGAAAAAGAAGAATTAAATAAACATTATGAAAATTATGTTAAACAATTAGATGCTCGTTATGAAACAATAGTTGAAGAATTAGAATTAACAAAAATTAAATTAACTGATTATGAAAAAAATGAAGAAAGTTATATTCAAAGATTATCATTAATGGAACAACAATATCAACAAGAAAAACAAAAAGTTGATAAATTAAAGCATCTTGAAAAACATGAAGAAACAGTTAATAATTTAAATAAAAATATAAATGATTTATTAAATGAAAAAAATATCTTAAATGAAATAATTGAAAGTAAAAATAATGAAATTGAATTAATTAAAATTGAATTAAAAAAATTACAAGATTATAATGAACAATATGTTGATAATAAAAAACTTTTAACAGCATTAGAAAGTGAACAACTTGGTGCATCACGTGCTGTATTACAAAATCAACAATTAAAATTACAATTAAATGAAATGCATGATGCATTTGTAACATTAAGTAATTCAAAGCTTGATTTAACTGAAAAATTACAAGGTGAACGTGTTATTGGTAAAAAATTAAATGCACAATTAAATAAAATTGAAAATGAAAGAGATCAACTTGTTGAAGAATTAAAAAATAAAAATACATTATTAATTGATTATGAAAAAAATAAATTACAATCAGAACAAATTAATGATCAAATGCAACATTATCAAGCACAATCAACACATGCTAGAACATTACAAGATGAATTACAAAATGCATTAACAACAATACAATGTTTAAAAAATGAAAATCAAATGTTAAATAATAAATTAAATGATTTAACCAATAATGAAAAAATTAATGATAATATTCATGATGATAATGATAATAATACAATTGAAATTGGTATTGATGTTGGTGAATTAAAAAAATTAACAACTGAAACAGAAGTACAAACAATTAATGATGATATTGATTTTATTGATTCATTAGATTCTGAACCAGTTAAAAAACTTGAAATAAGATTTAAAGAAGCAATGGAAAAAGTTGCTGAATTAACTGATGATAAACAAAAATTAGAACATTTAGTTTTACAACTTCAAGGAGAAACTGAAACAATTGGTAAGAAGAAATTAATTTTGATTTATATAATTTTAAAATATTTAATTTTGCATTATTATTTTAGGAGAATACATAACACTATATCAAAAACAACGTGCTATACTTAATCAAAAAGCTCAAGAACGAAACATGGCATTTAATCAAGTTATTGAACAACGAAATCAGCAACAAATTCAATTACATCAATTAAAAGTACTTGTTGCTGATTTATTGAAGAATCAAACTAACCAAGAAGCAATACCAATTATGCCTAAAACAAATGATGATATAAAATCAGCTGAATCTTCAGAAAATCATACAAGTAAAAGACAATTATTAAATCCTATTATAACACTTGAATATACTTGTTTATTTAATTTTTTTAAATTTAATATTACAGGTGAAATTGAAGAAAACAATCAGTCAGATATAAAAAAAGATGAAGCCAATGAAACATTATTAAAAAATGATACAACAGCTAAAATTCTTGATCTTTTAACTGAAATTAAAGATTGCAAGGATAATTGTTCAATTGAGCCAAATTTTCATCCTTGTTTGTGGTGCTCTGGTGAATTAATTACAGTCTAATTATGATCTTTATAAAGATAAAAAAAAATTAACTATCTTTTTGTAAATAAAAATAAATATTTAATGTAAATTTGTTTATTTTTTTTTTCCTGTAATTACAGTGAAAAAAAAAATAACAAATAAAATTAGATAAAGATTTAATATATATGTATATTTCAAATTGTAATTTTCTCATTATATATTTGAATTTAATAAACTTTAATTATTTAAATAATAAAAATATATTTAAAAAATAATAATAATTGTATTATTTATTTATTTAATAATACTAAATTTGGGGCAAAAGAAAATTGTAATATTAAAATAAATTGTCAAGTCAATTGATTTNTTTTTTTTTTTTTTTTTTTTGGAAAATATCTGTTTTATTTTGTTCAACTAAGAAATTATAATAAATTAGGCCTTAAGTGCAAATTTTCTTTGTGGCCATGCTGACATTTTCCTGATTGTCTTGAGTGTTTTACGACCAGCTTGGAATGGAGTCAATTTTCTGCGTATTGCTCTTGTCTTTTTTGGTCTAATATCAAGAGGCTTGTATTTCTTATTTTTATAAAGAAGACGAATATTTTCCTTTTGTTTTTGATGCATAACAATATTTACACGAGCAATTGCTTTACGTACACCATTACTAAAACAAAAAAAAAATAAACAAACAAAATTAATTAATTAATAAAATAATTAACCAAAAATTTAATAATCAACATGATACTAACACTTTTAACATCTTCGTTTGACTGCCTTCAGTAAATTTTGCAGCTCTCAAGCTAGTCAATTCAGTTTTCAAATCGACAAGTTGCTTTTGCAATTGTTTTTTGTCCTTGGTGCGGAGTTCTGAGCACTTGAGTTTAGCCTGAAAGATAAATTTAATCCATAATTAATATCATCACGTTTTACACACATTTTTTTCTAAAACCTAACCAAACTTTTTTAAAATAAAATCAACAAATAAAATACTTGATTGATATTTTAATTAAACAATTAATAAATTAAATAAATAATAAAGATAAAAAAATAATTATTTTATAAATTAACATGTTTATTATTTTTATATAAATTATAATTTAACAAAATATGATTTTACATACCATTTTGATGAAAAAAAAATTTTTTCTTCAGTAAAAGAAAAAAAAAATTCAATGCACCACGAGGGAGAGACAAATTTATAAAGAAAGAAACAATGAAAAAGAGAGGGCATTGAAGATTGGAAACTTGAAGAAAGCCTAATTAATAATACTACTTCCGATCACTAGGTGTCATTAGTTGTTAAAGCCTAAAAAAAATCTTAATTTCTTGTATTATTATTAATAATTTATCAATAATATCAAGTTAATAATATCAATTGTTATTGTAATTGTTAAAAAAACAAAAGCTTTAAACAATTTAATTGAATTTGATGAAAAAAAACGACACAAAATGGAAATCGAATTTCTCAATTTCCAATTGGCTTCAAGCGGCCATTTTGAATTAAACAAGCCAATGAAATTCAAGCATATCACAAGTGCCAAATTCAATTATATTTATTTTTTTTTTTTATAAACACCACTTGACAGAATAATGTTGGGTTATGTGTCACACCCAAACAATAATAAAAATATATTATAAATAAACAAATAAATTTAATAAAATGATATTAAGAAATTCTCCAATTCACTGGTTAATAGGTTTAATAACAATATTAATAATAATATATTTTAAAATAAAATTAACAAATTTGGAAAATGAAAATAAATTACTTGGTAAATAAACAATTGTTTTTTATAATAACAAAATAATAATTATTATAATTTTACCTGAAAATTAAATACAATTTTTAATATGTAATTTATTTATTTTTTAGTTGAAACAATAACACAAATTCAAAGTCAAATAAAAAATCATGGAATTAAAAATAATAAAGATTTATTATTGTCATCATCATTAAATACAGATGATACAATTGTGATATATAATAGAGTACCTAAAACAGGATCAACTAGTTTTGTTGGTGTTGTTTATGATACATGTAAAAAAAATAAATTTCATACATTACATGTTAATATTACAAATAATATGCACACATTAACTCTTCCAAATCAGGTAATTTACAATTGAAAAAAAAAAAGCATTATTAATTTACTAAAAAAAAAAAAAAACAATTAATTAATTGCTTAATTACAGCTTAAATTTGTTAATAATATAACACAATGGAATTCCATGAAGCCTGCATTTTATCATGGACATTTTAGATTTTTAAATTTTAACAAGTAAGTTTTTTTTCATATGAAATTATGCAAGTTGTAATTAGTGATAATGATAATTATGTTTTTCAGATTTGGTGTTAAACAAACACCATTATATATTAATCTTCTTCGTAAGCCTATTGATAGATTTGTATCTTATTATTATTTTTTACGTTATGGTGATAATTTTCGTCCTTATTTAATAAGAAAAAAAGCTGGTGATAAAAAAACATTTGATGATTGTGTTAAAGCTGGACAGTCTGATTGTGATCCAAGTAATATGTGGTTACAAATACCATTTTTATGTGGTCATGATCCAAAATGTTGGTAAGTTGATTATTGATTAATTTTCATGTTAAATGTTAAGCCTAATAAAATGTAATTAATTTTACAGGGAAGTTGGAAATAAATGGGCTCTAAATGAAGCTAAAAAAAATTTAGAAAAATATTATCTTCTTGTTGGAGTTACTGAAGAAATGGATGATTTTATTGCAACATTACAAGCAGTATTACCAAGATTTTTTAAAGGAACTTATGATTATTTTTTACATAGTAAGTTTTAAATTAATTATTAAATTAAATGATTGTTTTTATTTATTAAATTTTTTTTATAGGTAATAAATCACATTTACGTCAAACAACACAAAAATTAATTCCACATGAAGAAACAATATTAAAAATACGTAATTCAACAGTATGGAAAATGGAAAATGAACTTTATGAATTTGCACTTGCTCATTTTCATGCTATTAAAAAAAAAATAATAAATCCATCAATACAAGATTTAAATCAAAATTTTATGTATGAAAAAATACGACCAAAATAATAAATAAATTTTTATTACAATTAATTTATTGATATGTTATTATTATTATTATTAAATGACTGTTTCATTTGTTGATATTTTATCAGTTGTTAATCTTGATCTTAATGCAAACATAAATATTGGATAAAGTCCACGTGGCATATGAATTTGTTTTTGTTCTTTTAAACATGCTAAATCAGCTCTTTTAAATATATTTTTTAAATCATCATATGCTCTTGTTACTGATGAATCTTGTGTGTCAATTTCAACTTTATTTGAGCTTGTTACATTTTCTTTAACAATTAAAATACCATTTTCTTTTAATCCAATTCTAAATTAAAATAAATAAAAGCTTTTTAATGATAGTTTTGTTGTTGATTATTGTATAAATACTTACATGCATTTTTTGAAGAATTCAACCAAATCATCATCATTGAGATGACCTAGAACCCATTGACACCATATGACATCATATTTTTTTGGTTCTGGACAAAAGTCTTGTAGTCCTGAATAAATAATAATATTGTTTTATAATGATGATGATGATTGAATAAAAATTTATTATCAAATTACCTTGTGGATAATATTGTCCAATTTTAGATGAACAACTTGATAAAAAATCTTTAGCAGTATCTAAAAATTTACTATTTTGTTCAACAAGATCAACATGTTTAAAATTTTTAACTAATAAATTTTTAGTTATTCTTCCAATTCCACTACCACAATCCAATGCATAATCATTTTCTGGTGGATTTTTGAGCTTTAAATAAACAACAAATGATTAACATGATAATTATGTAAATAAATGATATTATTATTAAATATACTACCTTGATAAATAGTGATTTTAGAAAATTTTGTGATCCATCAATATCAGTTTGTGAAATGAAACCAAAGCCACCAAGCATACCATCAACAGTTGCTGGAACTTTATCCCAATATTTTGCAGCATCAGTATAAAATTCCTTAGCATCTGTATCATCACTGATTTGTTCATTAATCTTGTCCATTTTATTTGTCAATTAATATCAATTAATCATAATATAACTCAATAATTTATGGATAATATCATTCAATCAACTAGACAAAATAAAAATGATGATTATCATCAAAACAAAGAAGCTCGTGTTTGATAACATAACCTAAACATAAACTTGATGTTTTTTTGTTTTTTGTTTTTTTTTTAAATTATAATATTAAATTGAAACAATAAATATTTATTAATTTATTAATAAATAATTTAATAATTTAATTACTTTATTATAAGAAAAACAATATATAATTATAATTTAACTTTTAATTATAATTAAAAAAAATATGTCGATTTCTATTTTACTGACATGAGAAAAAAGCGAAAATGTTTGAATCTTTTTATTTTTTTTTTATTTATTTTTTTAACTCATTGTTTATTGTTGCTATTATTTATTTATAAAAAGTAAAGACAAGAGTGTATTGGATTGCATTTAATGTACATATTGTATGTATTATTGTGTGTTAGTGAATAAATGAATCTGATGCATATTTTGGTGTGCCTGGATGAGATGAAATTGTATGGCCGGTTTCCTAGATCTCCGCCGACGCAGCTCGGGCAATTGTACATTGAATAAATTACAATAAAAAATATATATAGCATCACAAATAAGTGTGTAGGTTGATGCATTTTGTGTGTGACAAAATATCAAATAAAAAAAGATAGAAAATTTAATCGAATGCCCCCGGTGGGTGTACACACTGAGCACCGAGCAACGTGTGTTCCATCATCATCATCAACATCATCATCCTTGTCGTTGCTGTATTTATCAATTCTTTTTATTAAAAAAAAAAAAAACCTAATTACAAATGAATCTTTAAATAATCATTTAACCAAATAATTAAATACCAAGCTTGTGCCATTAAAAAAAAAAAATTTAATCGAAAAAATTAAATTCATAGAAACTCATTTAGACGTAAATACACACATATGTGAAGCTCAAACGATTGTCAGACTTTGACTTAAGCTGTTGGGTAAAAAAAAACTCCTAAAATCTATAATAAATAATTTAAAAAAACAATTGATAAATTTTATATAATTAAAGTACTATATTTTAATTGTTAAATAAAATAATTTAATTTGTTTTTTTTATTTTACAGTAAGTCTAGTAAAATTGTGTAATAAAAAGCTTAAATTTTTTTTTGATGATCAAGTGATAGAGCTTAATAATAGTATTATTAAAAAAAAGGGGTGTTTTTTTATAATCACCAATGTGCCTAATTGTCGTAAAGATATATTATTTAAATAGTATTATTTGTGGATATAAAAAAGAACATTTCGATAGCCATGGATGTTGATTGTCCAATTGTCAGTTTAAAACGCTCAAGCAGTGCTCCTATGATTAATGAAATAAGTGCAACTATGTCGGTCAGTTCACCATCAACATCAGCACCAAGGTATTTTTATTTTTTTTTACAAAAATTAATAACAATTAAGCTTGATTTTATTTTGTATGTTTATTATTATTTAAGCTTAAATTAATTTTATTCAAGTGGAGTATATAATCATCATCATTGACCACTTAATAAAGTTGATTAACTTTAACAAATTAAATCATTAAATTTTATGATTTATTGTTCTTCTAATCTTGAGTTTAACAACATCAAATATTTATAAATAAAAGTTGAATGATTATTTAATATTTTTCAGGGACTCTGTATCGACATTTAATATATTTTCAAATACACCCAGGACTAGACGTTTTAGTACAAGTGTAATTATTATCATTATTATAAATTAATTAATAAATTATTAATCATTATTATTATTAAATAATTAATGTAATTATAGAGTCCAGGTAGTACAACACCAAGATTAACACCACGAGTTAATCAATTAAAACAAGAAGAATGTGTTGATGTTGCTGGTCGTGAAGCAGCACATGAAAAAGAACTTCACAGTGCAATGCAAATATCACAATCATGGGAAGATTTAACAATTGAAGCTGAAGGTTTATCTGTTAAAGATTCAGAATCACCAAATAGTAAAAGTGATAAACAATTAACAAAACGTATATTTGATCCATTAAATTTAAATTTATCAATTGGTAATGGACCACCAATTTGTTCATCACCATCACCAACAAGATCAAGTATTGGACAACGTCAATGTTATTCACCTGGTTTACATATGGTTAATTGGAAAAATAATTTATCACCAAGTCCAACAAGAAAAGCATTTGCAACAAGAAGAAGTTTAAGTCCAATTGCAATAAGACCAAGTTGTCTTAGTGGAGTTAAAAGAAAATTTGAATTAGATGATAATGGACATGATATACATTTACAACCACCAATGAAAAAAACATCAACATTAGTTTTATCAAATTCACCAAGGTATAATATTAATATTTACTTTCTTTTTTTTTCATATAAAAATTGTTAATTGATAATTTTAATAATAGAACTGATGTAATATCAAGTCCATTACCTGGTACAATAAGTTCAGTTGGTACACCAGAATCATTATCAAGTGTTGATTCACCTGGTTTTTCATTTAGACCAGTTGATAGTCCATCACCAAATCTTGGATTAACAAATGGTGATGAAACAATGAGTGAAGCAAGTCGTGAATCAAATAAATCAACAAATCAAATTGAACAACAACTTGGACAGTGCAATCACAGGTGAATTAATAATTTAATCAGCAATAATAATTGTTATTATATATTTAAAAACAAACAAACAACTTATTGCCTCTTTCATTAATATACAGGCAAATTTATTTTTCTTCTTCTTCTTCATAAAAGAAATTGATCCTTTATTCAAAAGTCTGTAGAATTAGTAATATTCTCATTGCTATTTGCCCAAAGGTGCCACTAAATTATGAAACGATAAAAAAAATTATGAATAATAATCTATTCTTTTATAATAATTATTAACAATTATTTATGATTTTTTTTTTTAAATTAATATTTCATTATGTGACATATTTGATTAATTGCATATTTATAATAATATATTAATATATTTTCTCTGGAAATTTAAAATATACATATAAATCTATATAAAGGAAATAAAATTAAACTTCATTTACCTGACTGTATTGAGAATGTTGTAAGTGTTGGCTCATTCAGTCAAACAACGAGCTCAAAATATTACTATTATTTTCTTTTTAATGTTTTTTTTTTTTTTTTGTGAGCCTCGTACTTACAGCTAGTCTTTTTATTTATAAAAAAAATTATAATTTTTCTTTGACTTATTATCTTGAGAATCAGCAAAAATAAAAAAATTTATAGTTTATTTTTCAATATGAAATGTCATTTCATTATATGTGTAAATATTATATTTGTATAAAAAATAATTATGTGATTTAAAAATTGTTTTTGAAAATTGAAAAAAAAATTAATTAATATTTTTGTTATTAATTATTTGTATGATTCTCAAAGGAAGATTAATCTGTATATATATAAAAAAAAAAAATTAGTCTTGTATTGAATTAGTTATTGTCTATTTATGTCATCCAATAATTTCGATAAATTTTTTTTATTATTTCATTGTTAAAAGGAATGATGCAATTATTATTATTTATGTAAATGATTTTTTTTCTTTTCAAAAATATGGATGACAATGTAATCACCATGATAATAAATTATGCTTCCTAATTCTAAGACTGAAATTGATGTTTATTATAAAAAAAAAAAACAACAATTTGTGAATGAAAAATGATGAAAATTAAATAATTAGATAATCATTTAACTTGATAAATTGATTATGATTTCATTTTTTTTTGTTTAATTTAATAACTTGGTAATTGACATTTAAATAACTGATAATAATTTCTATCAATAAACAATTCAAAATAATAATTATATATACTACAAAGTTTGCATAATTATTATTCACAATATTATCATTAAAAATATTTAATAAATAATCAAATTAACGGGTAAAACAATATTAAATTAGATGTATTATATTAGTTATATCGTATTTGAATTTATTCAATTGTAAAATATAATATATATAATTTGAAAACAAACAAACAAACAATGACGATATTAAATCAATAAATAATAAGAGACGTTAATTTTTTAATTTGATTTATTTCATAAATTTATTTTCTCTCTTGTTATTATGATTTATTAAAATATATATATAAATGTGTAATAAAGGATTCGAAATTTAAAAAATTATTGTAATTCTTCTGAATTATATTCAGACTGTGTAATATTGATATTAATAACGTGTAACAAGATTATAAATAATCTCTTGATTGAAAGTTTTAAAAACGAAACAATACAGCTGATTGCAATGTGTAAAAATAAAAATTTAAATAAATAAATAATGCAATTGCATAAAATACAAGAAACCAAAGAAAAAAAAAACAACAATGTCTTATTTATTTTATTTAATACAAGCAAGTGTTACCTGGTTATGTCCAGGTGATATTGATGTCGCTGGAAAGTATGTTATTTATTACCTAAATAGTAAAATTTTAAATGTGCTTTATCTATGATTTCGAATAATATCATCACTTGACTCTTTCTATATTTTAGATAATGTTGAAGTTTTTTATTAAAACTAAAGAAAATCTGTGTATTAAAAGCCATTTAAGAAATATATTCTCTTGATTTTTCTGTGTACCTAATAATTACGAAGATTTGCAAGATTAAAATTCGAAATTTTGTCGACTCGAAACAGGATGTATTTTTCCATATGAAATAATTATTATTTCTTTGATTTTAATAAACAAATGCCTTTATTTAATTTTATAAAATAATTTATTTATCGAAATTTCAAGAAAGTTTTATTTTTTTTGCTGTTGGTGTGTCACTTTTTTCAGTTGTAATTTTATCATCAGGCTCGTCATGTTTGCCATGAACTTTAATTGTAAATATACATTTTCCATAACGTCGACCAACTAAAACCACAATTTAATAAATTAAAATAATTATTAATTATTTTTTTAAAATTAATATTACCAGCTCTATTTGTGAGATGTTTGCATTGAGATAAAATTGCTGCTTTTGCCTTAACTTCATTGAGACCAAAAAGTGCAGCTCTAGAATAAAGAAAAGTTATTTTAATAAAAAAAAAAACAGAAATTTTAATTTACAAAAGATAAACTTACAGATTAATTATATCATATGGATTTCTAATTGTTGAGTATTCTTGAGCTCCACTAGAGATAAATACATTCTGTAAAAATAAATAAAAAATCTCATTAAAATTGACATATAAATTGACTTGAATTTATAAATAGTAATAAACTTGCTTTGCTTTTTCCATAAATATGAAACAAATGTGAATAATGAAAAGCATTTGATCTTTTTTGTGATGAAATAACATCTGAATATTTAATTTCAAAATGTATTCCTCTTTCAACAGCTTGTAAATATAATTTTCTTGTAAATTTTAATGGTTTTATTGATGTATCAAATGTAATAATATCAACAGATAATTGTGAACATGCAAATTGTAAAGCTGTTTGATTTTTAGGTAAAACACTGTATATATCAAATTTTTTAGATAAATTTTGTTGTTCAAGTATATGTGTTTTAGTTGATTCAGAAAATCCAAATGTTAATCTTCTCATGATACATAATTTATCTTTAAATTCTTGTTTTATTTTATCAAGATCAAGTGGTACAATAGGAACTTTTGTTGCTTCATCATCAGTTTTTTTTCTCTTTTTTTTATCTGTATCTAATACTGATTCATCTAAATTTTGATTTATTGCCACATTTTTATATCCCACTGTAAATAATAATATATTTTCATTCATCATTTACATTATAAAAAATATTACAAACAAATTTATAAGACTCTCATAAATAAAAACAAAAATTAATACATACTTTCATATAATGTTGTTAAAATTTGACGAAGATTTTCATTGCTTGTGTATTTTAAATCAATACACAAATCAAAAAAACCAGGAATCATTTTTTTTTCTATTAATTAATTAATAATAAACAATATTTATTTGTTACTTTATCAACATAAATGTCATTTACTTTTAGTTTGATGACAACACGTGACCTAACCTCTCGAAATTAAAAAACACAATAATCCAAGGAGGGGATAATTACAATTTTTTAAAATTATATCTATGTGATTTACAGTTTTATTTATTATTTAAAAATCAACAATAATTATTGTGTTACATCAACATTACAATTCTTTTTTTTTATTTAAAAAATTCCTATCAATTATTATACTCTTGCAATTATTATTTGAATTATACTGAAATAAATAATAATTAAATTATCAAAGTATAAATAATTATAACTTAATAAATGAGAAAAGAAAATTAAAATCAAATAATTATTATATAATATTCAATTGTTGATGATAAAATTTGAATAAATTGTTTCTTTTTTTCTTTGAAATATGGCTTTTTATAACAATAATTTTCAATCCCATGATTTTTTTATATTTTTACTTTCTTTTATAACATAATTTGTCGTTATTATAATTTTGAATAATACAGATTGATATATTATTTTATTTAAACCATCATATTTTTAATAAAAAAAACAACAAATACTTGAATTATAAAATTATTTAAAAATAAAATAAAACATTATGGACAATAATCTATTAAATTATTCTAATTCAATTCAATTTTTTTTCTTTTAATGATATATATTATTATTATTTAAAAACTACAAACTACAATATTATTACTCATCATTAATGTGAGTGATCATTAAAAAATACACAGTTTAAATTTTTTTATTGAAATGGGGCGGCTTTTTATTGACTTAATTTAATAAATTTTAATCATAAAAAATAATACTAAAAATTAGAAAAAAATTAAACAAGAAAATAAAAATCGAAATATCTTGATTTAATGATAATTATAATGTATTTAATATTTATTTAAAATCATCATTGATTTTATTTACCTTTAAGAGAAATACTTTAAATATTTTTTTAGATAAAAATTTTGACGAGACAATATTTATTTAGAAAAAAAGAAATAACTGTTTTTCATTTTTAAATTTGCACCTTTTAATCATTATTCGAAAAACATAAATTAAAGTAATTGAATGTATTTTTCATGTATGTATTTGTGTATGTGTATAAAATTTGAAATTAAATTAATAATTAATAAAAATGTAAATTATAATAATATGATTACATGATTTTTTACAATAAATAAATCATGATTTTTTTTATTTTTAAATTTTCAGATATAGTTTTTTTGTAACTTGTTATTAGTATTATTGTTTTTTTTTTTGCAATTAGTGGGCCTATATACATAAAATAAAAATGTTGTTCTAACAGGAGCATGAATCTTTGCCACCTGGTTGATCACTAGTCACACCTTGAATTGTGGTACGACCAGGCTGGCTAGGATTATGCTGAACTCCTGACTCAGCAGCATTCAAGTCCAAGCTGCATTACATTTAAATTTAAATAAATAAATATATGAAATATAATAAAGTACAAATTACTTTGTTGATAAAAAATAAACTTACCGCCCATCTCTTATGCTCTGGAATATTTTTTTAGCAGTATCTAGAAAAGCTTCTTCTACATTATGACCACTGAAAAACAAATGCAAAACCAAATAAATAAATATATTTACCAATTTATTAAATTAAAAAATGTATTGTTATAATATATTTACGTTTTAGCACTAGCTTCGACAAACATCAAGCCATTTTCATCAGCAAATTGTTTAGCCTCTTCATACGTGACATCTCTTTGTGCTTCTAAATCACTTTTATTGCCAATCAAAAATATGACCTGTACACAAAATCAATGATCAATTAGTTAATTTAAATAATTATTAAGTTGATTAGGATTTGGATATTTACAGTGCTTGGATTTGTGAGATTTCTTGTGTCAGTTAACCAACTGCTAAGATGATTGTAAGTTGAACGACGTGTTATGTCGTATACCATCAATGCACCAGCTGCTCCACGATAATATGATCTGATTAAAAATCATCAAAAATAATTAATTAACTATTATATTTGTTTAATTACAATATTATAATAAATACCTTGTAACAGCACGGAATCTTTCTTGACCAGCAGTATCCCATATTTGTAATTTAATTTTTTGACCATTAACTTCAATGATTCTTGTGCCAAATTCAACACCAATTGTATGAGGACAATCTGCCATAACTAAAAACAAAACAAAGAAAAAATATATAAATATTACAATAATTATAATAACAACAAACAACTTACATTTTTTTTCGGTAAATTGATGAAGCAGACATGATTTTCCAACTCCCATATCACCAATAATAATATATTTAAAAATATAAGAATAATTATACGGTCCTGCCGACATTTTTAAGTCTGTAAAAATAATAAAAAAATTATTTATATTTTTAATCAATGATTTATCTTTATTGTATATATATTTATGATTTTTTTTTGTCACTGGATAATGATTCATTTTGACATATTCATGATAATATTCATATCAACATTGTGATAATAAAATTTGTACAAAAATACTAAATTTACTGTTGGCATTAATTCTAAAAATTTATTAGCTATATTTATATAACAAGTAAATTTATTATTTAAAAAAAAATATAATTATTAATAATTATCATCATGATAATAAACAAATCAATGATGACGACGACGACGATGATGATGATGATGATGATAAACAAAGAGTCTTAATAATATTGGAGTAAAATAATTTGCTAAAAGGCAAAAAAAAAAAACAAATTAATTACTTGTAAATTATCAAGGATATTATTAATTATAATAATATAATTATTTTAAATGATTACAGTTATGTCGCATAACAACAAGACACAGACACGAATGAGTTAACTTGTGTGTCAATGACATTTTGTATAGAAATGGCCGACAATATTTAATGTTAAAATAAAAATAATAAAAATAATATTATTAAATAATAGCTAATTGTTAATTTTATTATTTATACATATTATTGTTGTTATTATTATTAGATAACAACATTTGCATGTCAGGTTGAATGGATTGATATTAAATAGAAAAAATTGATGATAAAAAAAAAAATATAAAATGTCGTTTGTTCATACGTACCTTTGTGATGAAAAATAAAATCAAGTTTTTTATAAAATTTTTATGATTTATGTTTAACGAGATGATGGTAAATGGGTTGTTTATAAATGCTATAATTCCATGGAATGCACAATGTTGTTGATTATAAATTATAAATTGTTGTTAAAATAATAATGTATATATAAATAAATATTTATAATCAGAGAAGCAATATGGCAGTTCACTGGTATAACACACATACAATGATGGCGGCGTATATTAAACGTCAAACCACCTGTCAAAATAATTAATTTTTTTTAAAGTTAATATTAGGTAATTAATGACAATTAAAATAATTTATTTTTAATTAATATTAATTATTTTTATGGATAACAGTTAGTTTAGAAATATATTTTTTTTTAATTTTGTCGCTCAAATGACAGTTTTGCGGATGGCGGGAAAATTTAAATCTTTTGTTGAAAAATTTGAAATAACAAGTTTTTCGATAGTCAATAGTTCAAAGAGAAGTCTCCAGTGAACATCTTTCTCCGTTATTAATAAATTTCTCTGGTGTTATCCGATATTTTCCAGTTTTTCTCGCATTGCTCTGATTCCCTCCGTAATTTTCCACATTAGTACATATTTCTCGGATTCACTTCTCTTTACTCGGATTTTCTCCGCATAGTATTGGAGTAAAATTTCAAAAAAAAAATTAGCGTAAAACGAAATAAATTATTTATTCTGGTTATCTCTCGCTTTTTCTGATTTTGCCCTTGGTTTGGCTTGTGTCGGATGTTATCTTATGATTCAGTAAGGAGTATTGATAACTTTCTTCTGACGTGGCTGTCACAGTTCTGGAATTTGATGAACTATAGATAATCATTATTTTCAAATACATAACGCTCAGTTGATAGTTTTTTATTTGATTTTGTTGGATGATCATACATCTATTCTATGGTACACAGTTTTGAATTTGTGATTTACTAAATTTCTGGTATGTTATCAGTAGAACTTCGGGGCTGTTATTCATGAAAAAAATTATGACATTGGTGTCATAACTATTTATCTATTGTACGGTATACAATAGGAAAACGAATGCATTAACTACAGATAAAGAGTTATGACACTTATGTCGTAACTTTCTTGTGAATAACAGCCTTGATGATTCATCAAATATTTTTCTGGTGATTTGATTATAAAACAAAGTTTTTGCTTTCAAATACACAGTATTCCAGTCGTATTCAGTCTCTGTCAAACTTAAATTTAAATTTTCAGCGTGCTCTTTATAAGCCTCCAAGAGATTTTGTGAAAATTTTTTTTGTGTTTTGAGTTGACTTGAATAACCAATGAGTTCCCACAATTATTGTATCATTGGCAATCATTGAAGATCGTCAGCGATAGTCTGAAAGATTGCGCTTCAACATTTATTTATTTATTTATTTATTTTTGTAAGTTTACGCCCTTGACATTTCATCTTATGGGCTACATTATATAATTTTTACAATTACAAATTTCTTAATTTCTTATTCGGTAATAAAATGTAAGTTTTTTTCCGGGAAAAGCCATCGGTTATTCAAGTCAACTGGAAATACAAAAAAAATTTTCAAAAAAACCCCTCGAGCTCCAAAAAAGCACGATGAAAATTTATTGACTATTGAGATAATATTTAATTTAACAAAATAAATTTTATTTAGAAAATATCAGGGAAACATAAAGGACAGGAGGTAAACTATAAATAAAATTAAATACCTCCTTGCCTGTTCTATATTCCTGGAATTTTTCTTTTTAATTTTTTTCATATTTTTTTTCAAAAAATAAATTTTATTTTTAAAATATAAGGCAAACAGGAGAGACAGGAAGTAGACCCAAAGAGACCTGTCTAGATACTTTTAGATCACGCAGTGTTAAGGATCTAGCCTGATCTGGCAAAACAAATCCAAACAGATCCAAACAGACCCCGAAAATTTTTTCTCGGGTAGATTGTATAAAATACATCTTCTCTCATTCTATATTCCTGATCGAGGGGCTATTCATTGGTGTAGTCATGGTGTCACTCTGAATGTAGTCATGGTGTAGTATCGTGTAGTAACAGTGTAGTTATGTAGTAATTGTAATTTTTTGACTACAACTTTTGTAGTTATTTTATGTAGTTATTCGTAGTTTCATGTAGTATGGTGTAGTATTTCCAAGTATTATGTAGTCATTCGTAGTTACACCAGAAAAATAATAATAAAGAAAAAATAAAAGAAAAATAAAAAAAAAAAAGTGAGATCACAGTTCTAGAAATAAAACAATATTTTTAATGAAAATTACAAAAAAATATATATTTTTTCTTGATATAATAACACTATAGTATAATATTCTTTACGTATATTTATATCTATATATATAGAATAATATTTATATGAATATACTAATTTAATTTAATATTAAATATTATTTAATATTATTGAAAGTTTATTAAATGTATCGATAAAGAAAATAAATACATTCCAATAAATTGAATTTCATTATATCATAATCCCTCATAAATAATTCCATTATATTATAATAATAATATTAATGATAATAATTATCATTATTATTAAACAATGATAGTGTTAATAATATTAATAAAAATATCAATAATAATAATAAAAACTCAAAAAATGTAGTGGAAAGTGTAGTTATTGTAGTAAATGGTGTAGTCATTGTAGTATTGTAGTCATCATATTTTGTTGGTGTAGTCAAGGTGTAGTTATTGTAGTTATTATAAGGTGTAGTAGGTGTAGTGTTTGTCTTTTTTGACTACATTATGTAGTCATGGTGTCACTAAATCCGGCCGTGAATAGCCCCTCGTTCCTGATCGAAAAGATATTTTTTTTTTCATATTTTTTTTCACAGAATAAATTTCTTTTGAAAATATCAGGAGAACAGAAATGACTGGAGGTGAACTATAAATTGTTTATAATACTTTTTTGCCTGTTCCTGTGAAAAAATAATTTTTTTTTCTTCATTTTTTCAATTTTTTTTTTTAAGAAATAATATTTGCTCTTGAAATATCAGGTGAACAGGAATGACTGGAGGTGAACCATAAATTTTATAAAATACCTTTTTGCCTGTTCTATGATCCTGTGAAAAAGGAATATTTTTTTTTTCATTTTTTCCATTTTTTTTTTAAGAAATAAAATTTATTTTAAAAATATCAGGAAAACAGATATGACTAGAGGTGAACCATAAATTTTATAAAATACCTCTTTGCCTGTTCTATGACCTGTTGAAAAAAGAATATTTTTTTTCCATCTTTTCAATTTTTTTTTTAAGAAATAAAATTTATTTTGAAAATATCAGGAAAACAAGAAAGACAGGAGGTGAACCATAAATTGTATAAAATACCTCTTTGCCTGTTCTATATCCCTGTGAAGAAATAAATTTTTTTTTCTTCAAAACATAAAATCGAGGAGGTAAATTCAAAAAAACTCCGAATACCTCTTTGGTCATTATATGTTCCTGATACAAATCTAAATTTTTTTTATTTTTAAGTATCAGGAAAATATAAAATCGTGGAGGTAAATTTCAAAACATATCGAATACCTCTTCAGTCATTTTATGTTCCTGATACAAATCAAAATTTTTTTTTTCTAAGTATGAAGCAATTATAAAATTGAGAAGGTAAATTTTAAAAAATACCGAAAATCTTTTTTATCATTCTCCGTTCCTCATACGAATTGGTAAATTTTTTTTCTAGAAATATCAGGCTACCAGAAAATCGAAGAAGTAATTTTCAAAGATTTTACATACTATTTATCAGGAATATAGAATACTAAAGGAGGTATTATTGAATTTTTCAAATACTAACTCAACATTAAATTAAGTTTACTATTTAAATAACAGAACGACACCGTATATATTTTTGTGTATCTTTATTTCAACCATCTCATTCATCTTAATTACATATAATTGTTATTGATCATTTTTTTATTTTTCATTTTTATAATTAATCCAAATAAATTAATCACCGAAAATAAACAAACGTAACAACCACACAACAACATGTAGCAACATGTCAATGTAAGAGAGAAAACAATAAAATTGTAATTATAAACAAATGCTAAAAAATTTTGACCAATTATAGATTACGAATAAAATGCGGTCAACTGTCTTTTTTATAATAGTAGAATATAAAATCAATAAATTCAATAATAATTATTAACACAACAATTAATATTTTGTTCATAATGATTAATGATCAAACAATTATACATCTAACATTCCCATTGTATCCCATTTTTGTAGTCTCTTGGTAACTCGTTTTAAAAAAGCTGGATTTGTCACACCTTTATCATCAATAGTACCATCATCAAGCATCATATCTTCAATAGGTTTGGCATGTTCTTTATCAAGTGCCATAATTGGCAAACAAACACAAGCTGCAAATAGACCATAAATTTCATATTTACTCATCATTTTATTCAACTCATCAGCTGTGGGTGGTGATGTTTTACAGCCAATTCGTTTCATTGTCATTGTTAAAACTTTATAATATTCATCCATTAATTTATCACGTTGGCTTAATGTTTCATCAGACAAACTTGAATTAAAAAAATAATTTAAATCAATTGCTGGTGATTTATAAACAGGTATTTGAAAATCAACCTAAAAATTAAAAAAAAAATTAATAATACAATTAAAACAATGATAATAATAATTTATAATTACTTACAAAAATTTGATTATCAACTTTATTATTATTATCATAATGAAACATCATATTATTGACCCAACAATCACCATGATTAATAACATTAAATTCACTTTCATTTAAAGCAGTTCGTTCGGCAAATAAATCATAAAGATTATCCGATAGTTTCATGAGTTTATTGCCATATTTTGGACCAAGTTCTGGCCATGATTCAACAGCAATGGCAAATGATTTCATAGCACCATTTAAAAATTGTTTCAACAATTTTGAATTACATGGTTTAAAAAAAACTCCTTTTCCGTAAAAACTTTTTAAACTTGGATCCTATAAAATTGTTTTAATATAATATAATGAAATCATTTGAATTTTTATTTTGTAAACAAATGTTTACCTGTTCAACAGCAGCAACAGAACTTGCATGAAATTTTGCTAAATTTTTAATAGCCAAAAGACTGTGTTGATAATCAAGACCAACTTTTCTATCAGCTAGCCGATAACCAGATACAGCTAAATCTTCAATAATTATTGCTGGTGGTTTATCCTGTCCATAAAGACATTTACCACATAATTTTGTATCACCAAGAAATTTTTGCATCTCAACAAGTGTTGACATTAACATTTTTATTTCTAAATTTACAACATCAATCTCATTTATCTATAAAAATAAAATAATTAATAAAATATTATATTCAATTTAATTTTTAATTCAACAACTTACCATTTCTTTGAAAATTGGCGATTCAGTATGAGATATTTTGATGATTAACGAACGTTTTTCATGAATAATATTTGATAATTTTAATCTTGTAAATTCAACATTTACACGGAAAACATCACTTGAATAATTATCACCTTTTTCTGATCCTGGTTTTACTGATATTTCAATAACTTTAATTGAATCATCTTGTTCGGATTTTTTAAAAGCTTTTTCAATAAGTTCATTATTGAGCCAAGCTGGTTTTGTCATTTCTGCAGTCATCGTTAAAAAGTTTTTATTATTTTAATATTTATTGAGAGACGAGAATATTTTTATATCCACTCGTCAGTGTTTGTTAAATGATACTGACAATATTGAGATGCGCGTTTGTGAATAGTCACTTTGTTCAATGCCAAAGCAATTTATTTAAATAATTGCGTTATCAAGGTCTTAATAAATGATATATAAAAATGAATATTAAAAGAATAATAATAATCTCGATTGTATATCTAGTTGTCAGCTTCAATTCAATGCTTTTTATTATTTTTTTTTCATTTTACACTTAATAATTTTTATAACTTTGTTGAACAAATATTATACCAAGGTCTTATCAAGGTCAATTTTTTCACAATTTGTCATGTAGGCAATAGGAACGTATATATTTTTTTTTTATCATATATTTATTTAAATTTAACATTCACTTTTTTTTTTTATTTAAATAACGATTAATGACTCGGCAAATTTAAATAAAACAATTAATAAATAATTGTCGAGACATATAAATTGTTTTTTTTCTTTTCAACAAACGAATAAACGTTTGTATTTATTCATTGATTACAGTATTTATGTTTTCAATTAATAAATGTTTACTCTAATTTTTATTAAACAATATATACGATAAATAAATTTATAATAATAAAAAAAAATAATATATACCAATATATTTATTATCTTATCTTTTATAAAATTTATAGTGATTTATTAAATCTAACAAAAGTTGATAATATTATTATTATTTAAAATAAATTAATAAATTATTTTAAAAAGAAATTTAATGATTTGTTTAATTTTTTCATATATTTTTTTATGTTTTCACTCCGTTAATTCTCTGAAGCTTTTTTTGTTGAAAAAATGCGAAGCAGCGTGAAAATTTTTCTTTGCATTTTCTCCGTGATGAGTTAATTACAGAGAAAACCTGTAAATTTCTTGTCAAATTGATGCCATTTATCTTTTCATATATTATGTTAATATAAAAATTTACCAAAATAAATAGTAAGAGAAATTTGTTTTAGTCTCTCTCTAAATATATTTTTACCAGTTATTTTTGTAATATTTTATAAAGTATATATATTACAAAAAAAAAATATGATGCAAAAGTGAAATCTAAAGTCTAAAAATAATAGATTCAAATAAAAATACAAAAAAATCAATTAATTATTAAGAGAGTATTTTAGTACGCATTTATTTTAAATAAGTCATACAGCAAATTACAAGTAAAATAAATGCAATATAAAAATAGTTAATTATCAAACATCAAACGTAAAATTGATAATAATGAAAATATAGATCTAATAATATCTGTAAAAGTTGACATATTCATATTTTGAATTTTTCCAGCTGTTAAATGAAATTCATATTGTGAACGTGAAATAATAAATGACAAATCTTTAATAATTTTTGGTTCTAAATCATACCAATTACGATTATAAATTGATAATTGTAAATGACTACTCCAATATGATGAATATTCACCTATCCAACTATATAAATATATTTGTAAATATAAAAGAAACATTCTTACTAATGTTTTTAATGTCAACATCTTGTCAAATGTATCCAATGATCGTAACATTAAAAAACCTGAAAAAATAAAAGCTATACAACAATCAAAAATATATATATACATTTTTAACGTTTTTTTTTTTTCATTATGAATCATTAAAAATAGAAAAAAAAAATTATTAATATTTACCATTCATACAGATGAGAAATATATTTGCATAAACTTCAATGAAAATTAATAAATTACAAGCTTTTTCAAATTTTTTAAAAACTTCAAGAAGATGATTATGTCGTTTAACAAAATTTTTTATAAAAAAACGTTGTTTATAATATTCATTGACATTAATATTTTTAATGCTATTTGATAGAATTTCAAATTGTCCACATATATGCATTGCAATTGAAAATAAAAAAACATGGCTACCAACAAAAGAAGCTCCCAAAATTAATATATCAATACTTAGTATAATATAATATCCAATATATAGATAATATGACATTGTCATTGAAATCCAACAACGTGGACCAAATAAAGTATTTCTTAGGAATACTGTATCATTATTATATTCATTTGTTATTTCAATAACTGATGGATAACGTGTCATCAATGGAATAAATGATCCATATGTTCCAATTGATTGAATGATCAATACAATTCTACCAATTTTTGCATATTTTAACATTATTTTGAGTGATTTATTATCATTAACAAAAAACCAATCATCAATTACTGAATTTAAAATGTAAATTTGAAGATTTTTGTAATACCATGGCAGTATTATTTTCATTATTGACAATGAACTTAGTGTTATTAATATTAATCTATCAATTAAATATATGAGTATTGATTGAAAAAAATTTATATTATTTATTTCACATCTATGGAAAAAAATAAAATATATAAAAAAATATTTTCACATGACTATACTTACTCTATAGACGTTGTAAACATATCAAACTATTTTTTTCAATCTTGTGTATATATTCTTTTTCAGTCTGTAAAAATAATTATGTGTTATAAGTTACGATAGACTTTCAAGGCTCCAAAAAATTGAAGAGTTAAAAAATCTATTGTGTATTGTGAACAGAAAAAGAAAATGGAAATTATTTTATGGTACATATATATTTATTTATTTATATCATACAACAAATTTGCTGTAATTTAAAAAATTTTCAATAACTACTATAAACCCATAGATAATAACGAGTAATATAGCAATTATTTTTTTATTTTTTATCATTCAATGTGTTGTGATATGAAGATGGTTTTCAACAAGTTCAATTATAGAGAAACATTATCAATCAAGTTGAATAAAAAAAAAAAAGAATTATCCGATGAGATGAGATTAAAATAGAAGGTAAATAATATTATTTTTCAAACATTAATCGTAAAATTGATAAATATGAAAATATAGATTTAACAATATCTTTAAAATTAGACATATTCATATTTTTAGTTTTTCCTGCTGTCAAATTAAATTCATATTGTGAACGTGAAATAATAAATGACATATCTTTAATAATTTTTGGTGATAAATCATCCCAATTGCTATTATAAATTACTGATTGTACATTTTTTGCTCTGTTTGTTAATTTTTCGCCAATGTAACTATATAAAAATAATTGTGTAAAGAAAACAAACATTCTAGCAATTAAACTGAATCCTAATTGTCCATGGGATAAATCAAATGACTGAAGTAATATAAATCCTAAAAAAAAAAATTAATGTATATATATATTATTATTATTATTTTTCATTTATATTATAATCATATATATGGAACTGGGTAAATGTGATATGAGTCATGAGAGGTTTTTTGATAAAAAAAAAGCTACATTATATGTAAATAAATTTATAATTTTATATATTTGTTTTTTTTTTTTTTTGGTTTTTATAATAGTAAAGTGCAATAGAAGAATGCTTTTTCATCTCTTTAACCTTCAATGAATCATTTCTTCATATGATCTAGACAAGCTTGTCTTACTTTGAGAAAAATTCATCTTATTATTGAAGGTTATTAGTGATAAAAAAACACAGTAGATGAATCGTGAAAAATAAAGCAAAAGAAGGAACCTTATGGACTTTGTTCTTCATCTTTGTCATCGGAAAAATTGAATATCTCGAAAATGACAAGTTGATTGGCTGCGAGGAAAGTCACCACTTCGGTTATCGCTTTCCCTCAACTTGCCGTTTCCTCGGCATTCAAATTTGCCGCCTTCTCAACTTGTAACCAATTTCATACGGTCTTTCTTTTTGCCTTTATTTTCCCTTGACATCCAATGTATACTATATTATAAATTTACTCGTCTAATAAAATTACAAATAAATATCAAAAAATCAATTGTTATTATTTACCAGTAATACAAATTAAAAATGTATTTCCAAAAACTCCAAAAAATATAATTTTATTACCAATTCCTTCAATGTTTTTTAACATTATAAGAAGTCGATTATGTCATATGATAAAATTTTTCATAAAAAAATGTTGTTGTTGATAAGCTTTATAGTAATTTATATTTTCAATTGTATCATATAAAATTTGAAATTGTCCACAAATGTGCATTGCAATTGTGAATAAAAAAGCATCACTACCAACAAATGAAGTTGCCGCAATAAATAGATCAATGCAAAGTATAATATAAAATCCAACATAGTAATTCCATGACATTGTAATTGATACCCAACAATGTGGAACAATTGGAAAATTTTTTGCTGTTATTGTATCATTATTATATTCATTATTTAATTGGTTGATAGAACGTACAATTAATGGAATTATTGTAAAATATGCTCCCAATAGTTGAATAAACAATACAGCTCTACTTATTTTTGCGTATTTAAACATTATGTTACGTGATTTATTATTGATATTATTTATGTAAGACCAATCATTAATTAAAAAATTTAAAATATCAGTGTAAAGATTTTTTTGAAACCATGGTAATAAGTTTTTTAAAATTGCCATTAAACTGGTTGATATAAAAGTTAACGTGTCAACTAGTTCTTCACCTGATCCACAATTACCATATGCAATGAAATTTTTTATGAAAACAATAACAATACTCATCTAAAAGATTTTTTTAAAAAAAACATTTCTATTATATTTGTACAAAAAAAAAAAAAATATTTACTAATTATAAATAAAAAAAATAACATCAAACAAAAATTGTTAATTTTTATATACAAAAGTAACTCATTTTTTTTCTTTTTAATAAACAAAATATGTGAAATAAAAATATAAATAAAAAAAATTAGGTGGTTATATCTTACGATAGTTTGTAAATTTGATTTTGTGATTTTAAAAGAATAACCTAATTTTTTTTATTTATATTTTTATTTCACATATTTTGTTTATTAAAAAGGGAAAAAATGAGTTACTTTTGTATATAAAAATTAACAATTTTTGTTTTGATGTTATTTCACTACTTTTGTTTAATTTTTAAAAGAATAAAATTATAAAAAATTATTTAAAACAATCAAATACGCGCCGAGCTATCCCGTATACACAGCTGCTAATACGCATGCGTGTTTCTACATGTATGTGTAAGTAGTGGATTAGAGGCGAAGAAGAGATAGACATTGAGAACGCGAGAAAGAGAAAAATGCAGAATCGGGCAATTTTAACAAAATATTTATTTTTTAATAAGATCTTGTACCTGGCTTTTACGGGTTATCATATCTATTTAACTATACATCGGAAAAATATGAGACTAGGCTCGTTGGATAGGGAAATATTGATATTAATAAGGAAAGTAATTTTAGTTTTGATTTATATTTAATAATAAGTAAGTTATTGAGCAATTAAAAATTCATGACGTCATACCCATGCAACCTATTTATACTATTACTCTCTGAGTCTTGCGCTGGAAAAAAATGACTTGAGACTCTACCGAGTCTCTTGATACTTACGTGTGTAATATTTATGATGCAAGCTCTTGTTTTCGATGAATTATCAAATTTATCTTTTGCCCAGTATCCCAAAAATCGAATCACTTTTTTTTGACTTCCCAATGCATATTTTGTGTCATTGTTCCACTTGGTTTTATTATCTACAAAGGATGTATTATGAGACGCCATAGATATATTTGTTGTTCTTACATCAAGTGACAAAAAAATAATGCAAAATATTATACACATTTTATTTTGCTTTAGTCTTCATTTAATATTAATATCAGTGCATGTCACCTGTGAGCTTCTATAGACACGGTGCATAATAAATTTTTTTATTCTGAATTATTAAATTTTCTGGATAAAAAAAAAATACGATTTTTTTTTCCATATCCAACGTATGTATGCATTATATATGTGTATTGATTGAAAAAAATTTATATTATTTATTTTGCGTCTATAGAAAAAAATAAAATATATAAAAAAATATTTTTACATGACTATACTTACTCTATAGACGTTGTAAACATATCAAAATATTTTTTTTCCATTTTGTGTATATATTCTTTTTTAGTCTGTAAAAATAATTATGTGTTATAAGTTTCGATAGACTTTCTATGCTCCGATAGACTTGAAGAGTAGAAATATATCTATTGTGTATTGTAAACAGAAAAAGGAAATGGGAAATATTTTATAGCACATACATATAATTATTTGTTATAAAGTACAGAAAAATTTTCTATAGTTTAAAAAGTTTTTAATATGTTACTACGATACTCATGGAGAATAGATAGCAATACATCAAGTTTTTATTATACAATGTGTTGTGATTTCATGGTGTTTGTCAACAAGTTCAATTACAGATAAACATTATCAATCAAGTTCGAGAAATGAAACATTATCTAATTATTGCATCAGGTTCAGATAAATGGTAAATATTATTACTTCTCAAACATCAATCGAAGAATAGATAAATATGAAAATATAGATTTAACAATATCTTTGAAATTCGACATATTCATATTTTGAGTTTTTGCAGCAGTTAAATTGAATTCATATTGTGAACGTGAGATAATAAATGACATATCTTTAATAATTTTCGGTGATAAATCATTCCAGTTGCTATTGTAAATTACTGCCTGTAAATTTTTAGCTCTGTTTGTTAATTTTTCGCCAATATAGCTATATAAAAATAATTGCGTAAATAGAACAAACATTCTAGCAATTAAACAAAATACTGTTTGTCCATGAGATGACTTCAATGACTGAAGCAATATAAATCCTAAAAAAAATTTTAATATATATATTATTATTATTATTTTTTTTTCATCAATATTATTCATATGAAGTGGGGTATGATATGGGTCATAAGAGGTTTTTTGAAAAAAAACCACATTATATGCGAATAAATTTACAAAATTCATATTAAAATATCATATTTGCAAATGTTTTTCTTTTTTTATTCTTTTATACAAGTAAAGTGCAATAGAAAAATGCCATTCTATCCCATCGTCTTCAATCAGGCGTTTTTTAATACTATGTTGTCCCTACGACCAGATTGTTATTATCTTGTTGATTTTTATTATTTAATGTTGCATGAATTTTATTACGTTGAAGTGCATATGGTGTTACAATACCAATATCACATTCTTCAACTTTTTTATTTCCTAATTTTGTTTTTAAAAGTTTATCAATGTATTCCATTATGATATTAATTTCAATTAAATTACAAACACTTGGTGAATTTGATTCACGTGTTTCATTTGCTTTTGTAACAGCATGAAAAATTATTGGAAATTTTTTATTTGGTAAATGTAACCAGTCACAGCCTTTTGTTGTGTGTTTACCTCCCATTGCAACTAAATCATTGTCATAAAAAAGTTCATTTGGAACATGTAATATTGCTGGATGTGAACGATAATTTTTAATTAATTTTGTAACATAATTTGGATCATATCCAACACCTGGAATTTTTATATATGGTTCTTTCATCATTAATCTTTCAAGCATTGAAATTCCAAGTAAATATTCACTTAATGGTGATTGACAAACTGGTCCCAATTGTTTTGGATCACCAGCAATGACAATTTGTCCACTTATTGATGTTATTTCTTCACCAGCCATTACAAGCATTGGTATTAATGTTTCTGGCTCTGTTGCTTGTCCAGCTTCATCAATAAATAAATATTCAAAATGATCTTCACGTAATTCATAAGTACGAATACGTATACATGTTGCAAGTGTTGTAATAACAATTTTTTTTGTTATAAATACTTTTTTAGTAATAAAAACAGCTTCATTTGTTGCAAAATTTGAACAAGCTTTTATTGATTCATCAATACTTTCATGATTTTTTGATGCTGAATACATTCTATATATTATATTTTCTGGTATTGAACTATTTAATAATCTTTTTGCAATTTCATCTGCTGCTGAATTTGATGGTGTACAAACAAGAACTTTATGATTTGAATTACGATGATATATTTGAGTTATTGCTTCAACAAGTGTTGTACTTTTACCAGTTCCAGGTGGACCAAATACAAGATAAGGTGCTGGACGTGATGATTTAGCAAGAATATTTATAATTGCTTGTTGTTGTTCAAGATTTTGTGATACAGTTGGATTTATCCATTTAATAGGTTGATGATTTATTGGTGGAATAGGTTGAGCAATTGGAAAAACAAGCTTATGCAATTCATTATCATGAGCTACATTAAGAACATTATGTTGAACGTCACTTGTCCAATCTGAATATTCAAACTCAATGTTAAATGAATGTTCTGGTTTTAACATTTGTTGGAATCTAGAAATATAAATTATCAATTAAAACATTATCAATATAAAAAATATATAAATGATTTATAGAAAAAAATTACCTTATCGATGGCTTGACTGTAATATAATTACTACCAACATATGTAATAACACAACGATCATTAAGTGCTAAAGATGTATCTGTTCCTGTGATCATAATAATATCTTTGGCACGTAGAGATGGTCTGTCTTCAGACAATCCAGGTATATGTATCACAAATTCATCTTACAAATTAAATTGTTGATGTATGCATTATATATGTGTATTGATTAAAAAAAATTTATATTATTTATTTTGCATCTATAGAAAAAAATAAAATATATAAAAAAATATTTTCACATGACTATACTTACTCTATAGACGTTGTAAACATATCATACTTTTTTTTTTTTCCATCTTGTGTATATATTCTTTTTCAGTCTGTAAAAATAATTATGTGTTATAAGTTACGATAGACATTCTAGGCTCCAAAGACTTGTAGAGTTTAAATATCTATTGTGTAGTGTAAACAGAAGAAGAAAATGGAAAATATTTTATGGTACATATATTTATTTATTAAATTGTACAAAATAATTACAATAATTCGAAATATTTTTATAAAACTATACTATACTCATGGAGAATAGATAGAAATATATCATGTTTTTATTATAAAATTTGTTGTGATTTCATGGTGTTTGTCAACAAGTTCGATTACAGAAAAACATTATTAATCAAGTTCGAGAAATGAAAAATTATTTAATTGCATCAGGTTCAGATACAAGATAATGTATTGTTACTTTTCAAACATCAATCTAAGAATAGATAAATATGAAAATATAGATTTAACAATATCTTTGAAATTAGACATATTCATATTTTTCGTTTTTCCTGCTGTCAATCGAAATTCATATTGTGAACGTAAAATAATAAATGACATATCTTTTATAATTTTCGGTGATAAATCATTCCAGTTACAGTTATAAATTACCAATTGTAAATTTTTAGCTCTGTTTGTTAAATTTTCGCCAATATAGCTATATAAAAATAATTGCGTAAATAAAACAAACATTCTAGCAATTAAAGAAAATTCCATTTGTCCTTTAGATAAATTAAATGACTGAAGCAATATAAATCCTAAAAAAAAAATTTAATCTATATATTATTATTATTATTCATTAATATTATATATTTATGTGAAACGAGGTATGATATGAGTCATGACAGTTTTTTGAAAAAACAAAAAGTCACTTTATGTGAATAAATTGATAAAACCCATATTAAATTTTAATATTTATATTTTTGTTTTGTAACTTTTATAAGTAATGTTCAATAGCAAAATGCTTTTTCATCTCATTAACCTTCAATGGGTCGTTTTTTTATACCAACTTGTCTATATTGATAAAAAAAACTACCTTATTGATGGCCATATATATATAGGAATAAAAAACACGTAGATGTTTTATGCAAAAATTAGCAAAAAGAAAGACTAGGCGAAGTTTGTTTCTCGTCTTTGTCATCGGAAAACTTGGATGCATCCTCGACTTGTAACCAACTTCTCATAGTCTTTCTTTTTGCCTTATTTTTCACTCAACATCCAATGTACTATATAATGAATTTACCTGCCTAATAAAATTACAAGTATATATTAATGAATTTATTAAGATGTGTTAAATATCAATCGTTATTATTTACCAGTGATACAAATTAGAAATGTATTTCCAAAAACTTCAAAAAATATAATTTTATTACCAATTCCTTCAAAGTTTTTCAACATAGTAAGAAGTTGATTATGTCGTATGACAAAATTTTTCATAAACAAATGTTGTTGTTGATAAGTTTCATAGTAATTTATATTTTCCATAGTATTATATAAAATTTCAAATTGTCCACAAATATGCATTGCGATTGTAAATAAAAAAACATCACCACCGACAAATGAAGTTGCCAAAATAAATAGCTCAATACAAAATATAATGTAAAATCCAACATAGAAATTCCATGACATTGTTGCTGATATCCAACAATGTGGAACAAATGGAAAATTTTTAGCTGTTATTGTATCATTATTATATCCATTGTTTAATTGATTCATAGAACGTACAATTAATGGGATAAATGTAAAATATGCTCCCAATAGTTGAATAATCAATACAGCTCTACCTATTTTGGCGTATTTAAACATTATGTCACGTGATTTAGTATTGATATTATTAATGTAAGACCAATCATGAATTAAAAAATTCAAAATATTATTGTAAAAATTTTTTTGAAACCATGGTAATATATTTTTTAATATTGCCAAAAAACTAGTTGATATAAACGATAACACGTCAACTAGATCTTCACCAGTTCCACAATTTTTATATGCAATAAAATTTTTTATGAAAACAATAACCATACTAATCTACAAATTTTTTTTAACATAACAATTCTTTTATATTTGTATGAAAAAAAAAAAAAAAAATTACGTAAATGCTTACTTGTGCAATGTTAATGATGCCAGCTCTTGTTTTCGATGAATTATCAAATTTATCATTTGCCCAGTATCCCAAAAAACGAATTACTTTTTTATGACTTCCCAATGCATATTCTGTGTCATTGTTCCACTTGGTTGTATTATCTACAAAAGATATATCACGAGAGGCCATAGATAAACAAATATATTTGTTGTCTTTACATCGAGTGACAAAAAAATAATGCAAAATATTATACACATTTTATTTTGCTTTAGTCTTCATTTAATATTAATATCAGTGCATGTCACTTGCAAGCATCTATAGACGTGGTGCATATATCAAATTTTTTTATTATGAATTATTAAATTTTCTGGATAAAAAGAAAATACGAATTTTTTTTCCATGTCCAACATATGTATACATAATATATGAGTATTGATTGAAAAAAATTTATATTATTCATTTCACATCTATAGAAAAAAATAAAATATATAAAAAAATATTTTTACATGACTATACTTACTCTATAGACGTTGTAAACATATGAAATTTTTTTTCCATCTAGTGTAAATATTATTTTACTCACATGTGAAATTAGTTATATGTTTAGGTAGACTTGCGAGGCTCCGAAAAGACTTGAAGATTTGAAATATCTATCGAGTATTGTAAACAGAAAAAGAAAATGGAAAATATTTTATGGTACATATATATTTATTTTTTATATAATACAAAAGATTTGCTATAATTTAAAATGTTTATTATATAGACAATACTATACTAGTGTAGTATAGTATATATTAATATTTCGTTTACAATTTTTTTGTATCGTAATTATTATAACGTTTTATACTTGTCGGTATAGAATCTAAGTATAATATTATTTTTCAAACATCAACCGAAGAATTGATAAATACGAAAATATAGATTTAACAATATCTTTAAAATTAGACATATTCATATTTTTCGTTTTTCCTGCTGTCAAATGAAACTCATATTGTGAACGTGAGATAATAAATGACATATCTTTTATAATTTTCGGTGATGAATCATGCCAATTACAGTTATAAATTACCAATTGTAAATTTTTAGCTCTATTTGTTAAATTTTCCCCCACATAACTGTATAAAAATAATTGCAAAAATAATACAAACATTCTCACCATTAAACCAAATTCTATTTTTTTATGAGTGAAATTAAATGACTGAAGCAATATAAATCCTGAAAAAAAATTAATTGATATTATTATTTATTTTAAGAGTGCGTATATATGATTTATCATAAAAAATAAGACACATTACGTAAATAAATTTACAAAATATATATTGCAATATGTTGAAATTTGATATTTGTTTATTTAAAAAATTTAAAAGTTTAATGTTTTTTTTTATCCCTGTAAAGTACACGTGCGAATTACTTTATTAATTATTATAAATTTACTCACCTAATGAAGATTAAAATTATAAGTAAGTATATTAATAAATTTATTTACGTGTTTTAATGTATTTTATTGAAAAAATTAATTGTAATTATTCACCGCTAATGCAAATTAGAAATGTATTTCCCATAACTCCAAAAAATATAATTTTATTACAAATTTTTTCAAAGTTTTTTAACATAATAAGAAGTTGATTATGTCGTATGACAAATTTTTTCATAACCAAATGTTGTTGTTGATAAGTTTTATTGTAATTTATATTTTCCATTGTATTATATAAAATTTGAAATTGTCCACAAATGTGTATGGCTATTGAAAATAAAAAAACATCACCACCAACAAATGAAGTAGCCAAAATAAATAGATCAATACAAAGTATAATATAAAATCCAACATAGAAATTCCATGGCATTGTCATTGGAATCCAACAATGTGGACCAATTGGAAAATTTCTTACTAATATTGTATCATTATTATATTCATTTAGTACTTGAATAGTAGAAGGATAACGCACAATCACTGGGATCAATGATCCATATGCTCCCAATAGTTGAATAATCAATACAATTCTACCTATTTTTGTGTATTTAAACATTATGTCATGTGATTTATTATTGATATTATTAATGTAAGACCAATCGTCAATTAAAAAATTCAAAATATCATTGTAAAAATTTTTTTTAAACCATGGTAATAAATTTTTTAAAATTGCCAATAAACTTGATGTTATTAAAGTTAATGCATCAACTAGTTGTTCACCACTTCCACAATTACCATATACAATGAAATTTTTTATGAAAAAAATAACAATAAAAATCTAATTAATTTTTTTTTTAAATAACAAAATTACTTTTAAATAAAATAATACGTATTAATAATAATAAAATTCTTACTTGTGTAATATTAATAATGCAAACTTTTATTTTTGATAATTTATCATCAAAATACTCTGGCCAATAGCCCAAGAAAGTAATTAATTTCTTTTGCAATCCAAATGCATATTCTGTGTTATTGTTCCACTTGATTTTATTATCTATAAAGCTTGTATCATAAGAAGCCATAGATAACCAAATAATATGTGTTCGAGTAACGACAAAATAATGCAAAATATTATATATATATTTTTATTTTGCTTTAGTCTTTATTTAATATTAATATCTGTGCATGTCACATGTGAGCTTCTATAGACGTGGTGCATATTAAATTTTTTTATTATGAATTATTAAATTTATTTCGATGCAAATAAATTCTTATTTTTTTTTATTATTTTTTGCACAACGTGTGTTTACATTATATATGAGTATTGATGGAAAAATATTTATATTATGTATTTTACATCTATAGAAAAAAATAAAATATATGAGAAAATACTTTTACATGACTATACTTACTCTATAGACGTTGTAAACATATCGAATCTTTTTTTTAATCTTATATGTAAATATTATTTTACTTACTGTTAAAAGAGTTATATGTTTCGGTAGATATTTGAGTCTTCTAAGAGTTACAGACTTACATTATTACATCATCAACCAAGCCTTAATAATATCTCATAATTTCTTAACGATTAAAAAGGTATATATTATAATGTACTTACTGTTATTTAATTTTAACATTCTATTTAATTTATCTCTGTAAAAAATTAATTAATTTAAACACCTACAAGTGTTTAAATGCTGAAAAAAGTATTTAAACAAAAGAGAGATGACGAGAGAAAAATGAGAATTTAAAATATAAAAATAAGATTAGCATTTTTTTTTTTTTTTATTATATTAAATAAGATTAAGATAAAATTATAAAACAAATTATTCATTTGTGTGTGTGTTTATATATATATATATGTTTTTTTTTTTTCGAAATGATCCATACACTGAAAAAAAAAAGTTCTACCAGATAGAACTTTTGTTCTAGGAAATTTTTAGTTTTGAAAGAAGAAAAAAAGTTCTTGTTATGAATAGAAAACTTCTTGTTAAAAGACAAAAAAATTCTTGAAACATAACAGGTTTAGATTTGGAATAAACCTAAAATAGATTTGAAAAAAGAAAAATTATTCTTGTAATAATAATAAAACTTCTTGAAATAAATGCTAAAAAGGTCTTGAATTGAGACGCATACTTCTTAAAAAAAATCTTTTAGTTCTCACTTCATGAACAACAGTTCTAAATTTTAGAACAAGGCTTCTTGGAAATAATCTGAAATGGCCTTGAAATTAGACGCATACTTCTTGAAAAAAATCCTTTTGTTCTCATTTCAAGAACAACAGTTCTAAGTTTTAGAACAAGGCTTCTTGGAAATAATCAAGTTGTGTCTTGAATTGAGAACAAAAAGATTTCTATCAATTCAAAATTAGATTTAATTCAAGAAGTAAATTACTACTGATTTAAATAAATAAAAAAATTATTTACTCAACATTACTTTTGTTAATTACCAGAAATTCAGTGCAACTTTACATTGTAAACCATATTTTTTTTTCCTAAACTAATTACCTATGAGGGGAACCGAACCCTTGACCGACGCAAACCACGATATCTTAAACCTAACATTTAAAAAAGTGTAGACCGATTTTGACATCCAAAAAATGTTGAATTTTACATTTTTTTTTTTACTGTGTAAGTTTTATTAGAATGTCAAAAAAAAAAAAAAATTCTTATTTTATTAGATACACAATAATTCTATAATTTTTAAACATTAAACAAACAATTGCTAAATATGAAAATATCGATTAAATAATATTTTTGAATCTCAATATATTCTGTTTTTTAAATTTGAATTTTAATCAATCAGATAAAAAGTGCCACATTATTTTTCAAACATCAATCGTAAAATTGATAAATACGAAAATATAGATTTAACAATATCTTTGAAATTAGACAAGTTCATGTTTTGCATTTTACCTGCTGTTAAATGAAATTCATACTGTGTATGTAAAATAATAAATGTCATATCTTTAATAATTTTCGGTGATAAATCATCCCAGCTGCTATTATAAATTACTGATTGTAAATTTTCAGCTCTGTTTGTTAATTTTTCGCCAATATAACTATATAAAAATAATTGTGTAAAGAAAACAAACATTCTAGCAGTTAAACTGAATCCTATTTGTCCATGAGATAAATCAAATGACTGAAGTAATATAAATCCTGAAAAAAATATTTAATATACATTAATATATGAAACGTGGTATGATATAGGTCATAAGAGGTTTTTTAAAGATAAAAACCACTATACATTATGTGAAATATAAATTTATATTTTCATATTTGTTTATTTTTTTTATTTTTATAATAACCCTGGTGGAAATAATTCTCCGGATTGCTCCGGAATATCTCCGGATTACTCCGGATTATTCCGAATTGCTCATGATTATTCCGGATTGCTCCGGATTACTCCGGATTATTCCGAAATTGCTCCGGATCATTCCGGAATTGGCTCACTTAGAAAAAATGCGGAAAGATACGAGAAATCCGTAGCAATTCCAAAATACTCGAATTCCCGTGTAAAATGAAGAAAAATAAATGACTAAAAAATTTTAATGGGCCAATTCCGGAGCGATACGGAGTTTTCCGGAATTTTACGGAGTATTTTCGGACTTTTACGGAGTTTTTCCGGAGTTTTACGGAGAAATTATTTCCACCAGGGAATAAATTGCAATATAAAAGAATGCTTTTTCATCTCCTTAACTTTCAATAAGTGTTTTTTTATACCATCTTGTCTTATTTGTGGAAAAAAATCATATTTTATTGAAGGTTATTAGAGATAAAAAAAACACAGTAAGTATAGATACAGTATATACAGGATGTACCGTAAGTGACGCATGTGGTATATACCACGAAATAGCTTATGAAATTTTAGGAAGAAATTGTCATTGAATTTTCGATCTACGACGCTTTGTGCCTGAGTTATTAACGTTTTAAGTCGACCAATCAGGATCGAGCGTTGTAAATTATTATCATTATGGCGTTCGAAGTCACGGGCTCGATCATTTTCTTGATCACATTTTTTTTTGGTTAAATTTTTATTTTATTAATAAATGTAAATATTTTTGTAATTTTATTTGTGATTATCTGTGTAATCACTTTTTAAATCGCTTTCTCGAGCACACTTTTTAATTAAAAAGTGATTAATAAGCCAAGACAGTGATTTAAAAAGTGATTACACAGATAATCACAAATAAAATCACAAAAATATTTACATTTATTAATAAAATAAAAATTTAACCAAAAAAAAATGTGATCAAGAAAATTATCGAGCCCGTGACTTCGAACGCCATAATGATAATAATTTGCGACGCTCGATCCTGATTGGTCAACTTAAAACGTTAATAACTCAGGCACAAAGCGTCGTAGAACAAAAATTCAATAACATTTTTTTCATAAAATTTCATGATCTATCTGTATATGACAATCTGTATACAGAAAAAAAAAATTTCGAAACTGATACAAAAACTTCTTAATAATGGAACTTTTGTTCTTGCAAAAAAATTTCTTGGATTATGGAAAAAATGTCTTATATTAAATAAAAAACTTCTTAATTAGAGAATAAAAAATTTCTTGAATCATGAAAATATTGTCGTGAATTATAACAAATACGTCTTGAATTGAAAAACAAAATTCTCAAATAATAACAAAAATTTCATAAATCATGACAAAGTGTTCTAGTTTCTAGAAGTAAGGTTCTTGGTTTATAACCAAATAGGCTTTGGATTACAACAAAATGTTCTCGATTTTAGAAGTAAGCTTCTTGGTTTAAGACGTATTTGTTATAATCCAAGAAAAATATTGAACAAATCAAGAAAAAAAATTCTTGTACATAAATAAATTGAAAAGAAAAAAAAAATTATGTTAACAATCATTTGTTTGATTGTTTTTTGTTACTATTCGAGATTTGTTAGTTTAATTTTTTTTTTTTTTTTCTATTAGAAAATTTTATCTAAGTAGAGATTTGAACCCCTGAACCTAACGCTATCTACTAAATCTACCTATACTAATTCCGACGCTTTACCGACTTAACCACGACGCGATTATATACACGCCAAAGATTTTATTCTACTTATGATATCAAATATTTTTTATTTAGAAATTAATGACTTGATCTAATAAAATTTATGTACTGAAATATTAATAAACACGAATGTGTTTAAATTATTACAAATAAATATAATGAAAATAAAAAAATTGGTTTATGCATTTATTGAAATATTTATATAAAAGAAAATTTAGGAGAAATTCATTTTAATCTATTATTGTATGAATAATATTAATGCATATGATAGAAATATATTTTTTTTTTTTCAAATTTTACGTAAGCGAAAATTTTATAAAAGTAAGCGTCTTAGTTTATGACTAAATATGTCTTGGATTATACCAAATACGTCTTAAATTAAAAAAAAAACAATGATTGTTAACATAATTTTTTTTTTCTCTTTAATTTATTTATGTACAAGAATTTTTTTTCTTGATTTGTTCAATATTTTTCTAGGATTATAACAAATACGTCTTAAAACAAGAAGCTTACTTCTAAAACCAAGAACATTTTGTTATAACCCAAGACCTATTTGGTTATAAACCAAGAACCTTACTTCTAAAAATTAGAACATTTTGTCATGATTCAAGAAATTTTTGTTATTATTTAAGAATTTTTTTTTTAATTTAATGAAGTACCTCCATCGATTAGTTTTCTTACAATTTTCCTAATTTTTGGATATATAAATCTTGAAATTCCCCTGTATCTAATGATCCTAATTTTGTAATCATGAACAATCTAGTATTAGAGATAATTGAGTCTAAACAGGTGAACTTTTTACGTGGCTTAACATTGGAGGTATAGGATTTTTTTTTTATTTTTTTATATTTTTAGTTCTAACAAAAAAACGGTTCTTACAAATTTGATAAAAAATTAATATGTCAAAATTGATATAATTTAGAAAACTTTGGAAAAAAAATTAAACGCTTGAACTTTCTAGAATCAGAGATATTGTTAATTAAAGTTTGCAATATTTATTAATATTTGACATGAACGTGAGGCCGAGTGTATCCGAGTGGCAATGATGCGTCGCGCGCAACTCTCCACGTATTTTATATATCACACACATACATACAAACATCTAGATGAAAATAAACTATAATTTTATTGAATTAAAATTTCCAATTATTTTTAAACAAATTGATTATATTAACAAATGAAATAAATAAATAAATGCATATTCCAATATTGATAATCTCAATTTACAACTAAATAAACAGCTGTCACAACAAGCATCATAGATTCACACAAACACAAGTACACATTAATCCGAGCGTTTTCCCGAACACAACTTGGCTGTGATTGGCTGGGATTTGTACAGTATCAGGCAAAAATTTCGGGCTTCGATATAGACTTTTTGTTGCAATTAACACTACGCTTTTTCCTAAACTTTCTATTTGGATTATCTTAAAAGTACTCCCTTAAGACGTATTTGTTATAATTCAAGACAATATTTTCACGATTCAAGAAATTTTTTATTTTCTAATTAATAAGTTTTTTATTTAATATAAAACAATTTTTCCATAATCCAAGAACTTTTTTTGCAAAAACAAAAGTTCTGCATTTTAAAAGTTTTTTTTTTTCAGTGTAATTACAATCTGTATAAATCGTGAAAAATAAGGCAAAAGCATAAAGACCAGGTGAAGTTTGTTTCTTGTCTTCGTCATCGGAAAACTTAAATGCTTCGGAGACGGTAAGTTGATTAGTTCAGGGTCATCATTGCCTCAGTTATCGCTTTTCCTCAACTTGCGATCTCGTTGGCATTCAAGTTTGCGGACTTCTCGAATTATACTCAACTTCACACGGTCTTTCTTTTAGCTTCTATTTTCTCTTGATATACATATAATTCGCTTAAGAAAATAACAAGTATGTGTGCTAATGTATTTTATTAAAAAAATTAATAATAATTACTAACCACTAATACAAATAAGAAATGTATTTCCCATAACTCCAAAAAATATAATTTTATTACCAATTCCTTCAATGTTTTTTAACATAATAAGAAGTTGATTATGTCGTATGACAAAATTTTTCATAACCAAATGTTGTTGTTTATAAGTTTTATAGTAATTTATATTTTCCATAGTATTATATAAAATTTGAAATTGTCCACAAATGTGCATTGCAATTGTAAATAAAAAAGCATCACTACCGACAAATGAAGTGGTTATAAAAAATAGGTCCACACAAATTATAATATAAAATCCAACATAGAAATTCCATGACATGGTCATTGATATCCAACAAGTTGGACAATTTGGAAAATTTCTTGCTAATATTGTATCATTATTATATTCATTTGGTACTTGAATGATAGAAGGATAACGCGTAATCGCTGGGATCAATGATCCATATGCTCCCAATAGTTGAATAATCAATACAATTTTACTTATTTTTGCGTATTTAAACATTATGTCATGTGATTTATTGCTGATATTATTAATGTAAGACCAATCATCAATGAGAAAATTCAAAATATCATTGTAAAAATTTTTTTGAAACCATGGTAATAAATTTTTTAAAATTGCCATTAAACTGGTTGATATTAGAGTTAATGCGTCAATTAGTTGTTCACCAGTGCCACAATTACCATATACAATGAAATTTTTCATGAAAACAATAACAAGACAAATCTAATAAATTTTTTTTAAATAATAATTTTTTTATAAAATAAAACAATAAGCGTATTAATAATAATAAAATTCTTACTTGTGTAATATTAATAATGCCAACTTTTATTTTCGATGATGTATCGAATTTATTTTTTGGCCAGTATCCCAAAAAACGAATTACTTTTTTTTGCAATCCAAATGCATATTCTGTATTGGTGTTCCACTTGATTTCATTATCTACAAAGGGAATATTATGAGACGCCATAGATAGACAAATATATTTGTTGTTCTCACATCAAGTGACAAAAAAGTAATGCAAAATATTATACACATTTTATTTTGCTTTAGTCTTTATTTAATATTAATATCAGTGCATGTCGCCTGCAAGCATCTATAGACGTGGTGCATAATAAATGTTTTTTATTATGAATTATTAAATTTCCAGGAGAAAAAGAAAGCACAAAGTTTTTTCCATGTTCTACGTATCTATACATAATATATGAGTATTGATTGAAAAAAATTTATATTATTTATTTCTCATCTATAGAAAAAAATAAAATATATAAAAAAATATTTTTACATGACTATACTTACTCTATAGACATTGTTGCTGTAAACATATCAAGTTATTTTTTTTCTATCTTGTTTATTTATAAAGTACATATACCTCGAAATTTTTTAAACTTATGAGTGACTTACTCACAGTGATTCAAATTTCATATACAATTTATTTTTCATTTCCTAGAAAAAAATTAACATCGATAAGTTCTGATAAGTTAAAATTAAAATGTGCAATAGCAAAAAATTATTAACACATAATAATTAAAAAAAAAAAAAAACAAGAAAATTATTAGCTGAAAAAAAAAATAGTAAGTATTGTCATATATACATATAAGTAAGTAATATTTTTTTTTATCTTTTTTAAATATTTAATAACATCTAATCAGGTTAAAATTAAATAACAAGTTTTATTTAGTACCAGAAGATAATAACTAATTTTCAAACATTAAACGTAGAATTGATATAAAAATGAAACTATTGACTTTACAGTATCTTTAAAATTTTCCAGCAGTTAAATGAAATGGATAATTTGTACGTAGAATTATAAATGCTATATTTCTAATAGTACATGGTGTCAATTTATATCAGTTACAATTATAAATTGCAATTTGTAAATTTCCAGTTTTATTTAACAATATTTCACCGATTAAATTATACAAAAATAATTGCAATAATAAAACAAACATTCTTGCAAACATTTTAAATGCCAATACATTGTCAAAATGTTAAAGTGCTCGTAACATCATAATTCCTGAAAAGAAATAATTAAAAAATTATTTTCTAATGAGTTTTAAATATTATCTAATAATTTATTTATTTTTTTGTGCAGATAAGAAATTTATTTATAAATATTTTCGTCTTTGTAAATGTACAATAGAACGAAAATATATATCAAAATAAATTACTTAATAATAACAAAAAAAAACACGATAATAATAATAATTTTTTATAAATAATGTGTATATTATTTACCACTTATACAAATGACAAATATATTTGATAAAATTTCACAGAAAAAAATGACATTACAAATTTTTTCAAATTTATTTAAAATTTCAAGTAGATGATTGTGTCGTTTTATAAAATTTTTAAGATAAAAATGTTGTTTTTGATCATTTTCATCAGCATCAATCATTTCAATAGTATTATATAATATGTCAAGTTGTCCACAAACGTGCATTGCAATGGTAAACATAAAAATACCTACACCTATATACGCTGTTGCCATAATAGTTATATTAATACAAAGCATTAAATAATAACCAACATAAAAATACGATGACATTGTCATTGATATCCTAGTGGAATGTTTCTCAATAATATTGTATCATTGCTATATCTATTTGTTTCTTCAATAACAGATGGATAACGTAAAATCATTGGAATTAATGATCCATATGCTCTAATTGATTGAATAATCAATACAATTCTTCCAATTTTTGCATATTTTAACATTACGTGATTTATCATTATGACTGAAGTACCAATCGTCAATTAATGAATTTAAAAAAATATTTTTGCATGACTATACCTACTCTATAGAGGTTGTAAACATACAAAATCTTTTTTTTAATTTATGTAATTATTATTTTACTCACTGTTAAAAGAGTTATATGTTTCGATAGATATTTGAGTGTCCGAAGAGTTAAGGGATTTCGTCAATTTTTTTCCGAATATGAGAATGCTTTGAAATTTATACAGTAGATTCTTGAAATACTAATACATTTTATGTAATTTTTTGGTAATTGTTTAAAAGCTCGTTATTTTTTTATTAATTTTCAAAGTTGACAACTTTTAACATGGGCTCTTATGGAGAATGCGATTTTTGTCAAAAAAAAGTCCATTAAAATACCAATATCTCTAATCGACAATATGACATCGTGAAAAATAAACTATCGGGTTATAAAATGAGACAAAACAAAACGTATAGAAAAAAAATAAAAGAGGTTTGGAGCTTAGTTTTTTTACAATTAATAATTGAAGTATGAAAAAATTGACTTTTATGAGGAATTATTGAAAAATCACTAGAGACCTCTTGCGGATGACTTTGAGAAACACAATATTTCTATGAGTGCGAAAAAGACAAAAAACAGAGGAAAAATGTTGTCTCACTCTTCGTTTTAAAAAATCGACGAAATCCCTTAACTCAATTGAAGACTTACGTTATTACATCGTCAACCAAACCTAAATGATGTCTCGTAATTTCTCAAGGATTAAGAAGGTATATATAATAATTATAATTATAATATACTTACTGTTATTTAATTTTAACATACAATTTAATTCATCTCTGAAAAAAGCCAATTAATTTTAAAGCCCGCAAGTGTTACAATGTTGAAAAAAGTATTTAAACAAAAGAGAGATGACGAGAGAAAAATGAGAATTTAAAATATAAAAATAAGATTAAGATAAAATCATAAAACAATTTATTCATTTGTGTGTGTATATATTCCAATAATTCATAAAGCAAATTACAAGTCAATTAAATACAAAATAAATTGTCAATTATCAAACATCAAACGTAAAATTGATAACAATGAAAATATAGATTTCATAATATCTTTAAAACTTGACATATTCATATTTTGTATTTTTCCAGCTGTCAAATGAAACTCATATTGTGTACGTAAAATAATAAATGACAAATCTTTAACCAAACTCGGTGATAAATCATACCAATTACAATTATAAATTGCTAATTGTAAATTACTACTCCAATATGATGACCATTCTCCAATGTAACTGTATAAAAATAATTGAACAAATAAAACAAACATTCTTATCATCATTTTAATTGCCATTATTTGATCAGATATTTGTAATGATCGTAACATCAAAGAGCCTAAATAAAAAAAATAATAATAATTACAACAATCAAATATAAATATTTCATTTAAAATATGTAAAATTATTATAATATAATATTATAAATTGATAATTACCTGTAATACAAATGACAAATATATTTGCAAAAACTTCAAAAAATATAATAACATTACAAGCTTCTTCAAATTGTTCCAAAATTTCAATCAGCTCATTATGTCGTATAACAAAATTTTCAATAATTAAACATTGTTGTTTACGATTTTTATGATAATTTATATTTTCAATGCTGTTATATAAAATTTTAAATTGTCCACATATATGCATTGCGATGGTAAATACAAAAATATCACTACCAACAAATGCAGTTGATAAAATTAATAAATCAATACAAAGTAGAAAATAATAACCAACATAGAGATATGATGACATGGTCATTGATATCCAACATCGTGGTCCAAGTGGAATGCTCCTTAATAATATTGTATCATTATTATATTTATTTATTATTTCATCAGTATGAGGATAACGTGATATCATTGGAATCAATGATCCATATGCTCCAATAAATTGAATAATCAATACAATTCTTCCAATTTTTGCATATTTTAACATTATTTTACGTGATTTATCATCATCATCAACATCATTAACACAATACCAGTCATTAATTAATGAATTTAAAATATTATTATAAAGTTTTTTTTGATACCAAGGTAATATTATTTTTATAACTGACAATAAACTTAGTGTTATTAAAGTTAATGCGTCAATTAATTCTTCATTTGTTCCACAATTACCATATAAAATAAATTTTTTTATAAAAATAATAACAATAACAATCTAAATATTTTTTTTCTAACGTTTTATTGATTCAGCAGTAAAAATTTAATTATAATAAATAAATTAATAATTAAATTTTTTTACCTGTATTGCACTAAAAAAATTCACTCTTATTTTTGATAATTTATCATCAAAATATTCTGGCCAATAACCCAAGAAAGTAATTATAGTTTTTTGCATTCCAAATGCATAAATTGTGTCGTTGTTCCATTTGATTTTATTTTTTATAAAATTTGATTCACAAGACGCCATAGATAGACAAATATATTTGATGTGTTTACATTGAGTGACAAAAAAATAATGCAAAATATTATACACATTTTATTTTTGCTTTAGTCTTCATTTAATATTAATATCAGTGCATGTCACCTGCGAGCATCTATAGACGTGGTGCATAATAAATTTTTTTATTATGAATTATTAAATTTCCAGGAGAAAAAGAAAGCACAAAGTTTTTTCCATGTTCTACGTATCTATACATAATATATGAGTATTGATTGGAAAAAATTTATATTATTCATTTCACATCTATAGAAAAAAATGAAATATATAAAAAAATATTTTTACATGAGTATATGTACTTAGTCTATAGTCGTTGCAAACATATTTATTTATTTATTTATTTATTTAAAGGGGGTACATAAGCCCAGGAGTAATGAAACTAAGAGTAGGGCTACAGGAATATAAATGAATGAGTTAAAGTTAAAGTTAATTAGTTAGACTTAAGAATAAGTATGAAGAGAACTTAAAATATGTACAATATAATGTGATATAAGTGCGTGAGTGTTTAATGCCTAGACTCTCAAACTATTTTTTTTCCATTCTGTGTATATATTCTTTTGAAGTCTGTAAAAATAATTATGTGTTATATAAGTTACGATAGATTTTCAAGGCTCCAAAGACTTGAAAAGTTAAAATATCTATTGTGTATTGTGAACAGAAAAAAAAAAATGGAAAATATTTTATGGTACATGTATACTGAAATAATTTTTCATTAAATATTATACCGTGTAAATCATTTTATAATCACTCTGTTACACCACTAAAGTGTAACCAAATGCATACAAGTCAAATTTTACTCTGTTATGAAGTTAACTTCACGTGAAATGACAGCAATTGTGAATTTATTTTCGTGTTGTCTCAAAGTAATATTTACAGGGCACAGAGTGAAAATAAATTTGTGAAAATGGTAATTATTTTATGGTATCATATATATTTATTTATTTATAACATACAACAAATTTGCTGTAATTTAAAAAATTTTCAATAACTATACTATAAACTCAAATTATTTTTTTATTTTTTATTATTCAATGTGTTGTGATTTGAAGATTTGAAGATGTTTTTTAACAATTGTTTTTCTATAATTAAACTTTATTAAGTTTAATTATAGAAAAACATTAATAATCAAGTTGATAAAACAAGAAGAATTATTTGATTAAATGTCTATAAATGAGATTAAAATAGAAGGTAAATAATATTATTTTTCAAACATCAATCGAAGAATTGATAAATATGAAAATATAGATTTAACAATATCTTTAAAATTAGAAAAATTCATATTTTGCATTTTACCGGCTGTTAAATTGAATTCATATTGTGAACGTGCGATAATAAATGTCATATCTTTAATAATTTTCGGTGATAAATCATCCCAGTTGCTATTATAAATTACAACCTGTAAATTTTTAGCTATGTTTGTTAATTTTTCACCTACATAACTGTATAAAAATAATTCCGTCAATAAAATAAACATTCTAGCAATTAAACTAAAATTTATTTGTCCATGAGATGAATTGAATGACTGAAGCAATATAAATCCTGAAAAAAAAAATTATATATACATATGATTATTATTTTTTAAAAAAAAAAGGTTACATTATGTAAATAAATTTACAAAATCCATATTAAAATTTTATATTATTTTTGTTTCTTAAATTTATAAGTAAAGTTCAATGAAAAATGCTTTATTATAATGTTATACTCACCTAATTAAAATTAAAAATTACATAATATATATATTAATAAATTTATTTACACGTGTTAAAATATTATTTAAAAAATAAATCGTAATTATTTACCACTAATACAAATTAGAAATGTATTTCCCATAACTTCGAAAAATATAATTTTATTACAAATTTCTTCAAAGTTTTCTAACATAACAAGAAGTTGATTATGTCGTATAACAAAATTTTTCATAAACAAATGTTGTTGTTGATAATTTTTATAAAAATTTATATTTTCCATAGAATTATATAAAATTTCAAATTGTCCACAAACATGCATTGCAATTGTAAATAAAAAAACATCACTACCAATAAATGAAGTGGTTAAAAAAAATAGGTCCACACAAAGTATAATATAAAATCCAACATAGAGATTCCATGGCATTATCAACGATATCCAACAGCGTGGTCCATATGGAATAATTCTCACAAATATTGAATCATTATTATATTCATTCATTATTTGATTTGTAGATGGATAATGTGCAATTAATGAAATCAATGATCCATATGCCCCCAATAATTGAATAAACAATACAATTCTACTTATTTTTGCATATTTAAACATGATTTTACGTGATTTATTATTATTATTATTAATGTCAGACCAATCATCAATTAAGAAATTTAAAATATCAGTGTAAAGATTTTTTTGAAACCATGGTAATAAATTTTTTAAAATTCCCAAAAAACTGCCTGTTATTAAAGTTAACGCGTCAACTAGTTCTTCACTAGATCCACAATTACCATATACAATGAAATTTTTCATGAAAACAATAGCACAACTAATCTAAAAAATTTTTTTTAAAATAATACTTTTGTTATATTTGTATAAAATAATACAAAAATAAAATAATCATACTAAGTATAATAAAGAGATTACGTAAATGCTTACTTGTACAATATTAATGATGCCAGATCTTATTTTAGATGAAGTATTAAATTTATTTTTCGGCCAATAACCCAAAAAACTAATAATTTTTTTATGACTTCCCAATGCATACTCTGTGTCATTGTTCCACTTGGTTGTATTATCTACAAAAGATATATCACGAGAGGCCATAGATAAACAAATATATTTATTGTTCTTACATCGAGTGACAAAAATGTAATACACAATATTATACACATTTTATTTTGCTTTAGTCTTAATTTAATATTAATATCAGTGCATGTCGCCTGTGAGCATCTATAGACGTGATGCATAATAAATTTTTTTATTATGAATTATTAAATTTCCAGGAGAAAAAGAAAATACAAAGTTCCACGTATATGTATACATAATATATGAGTATTGATTGAAAAAATTTTATATTATTCATTTCACATCTATAGAAAAAAATAAAATCCTATTTAAAAAAATCACTTCATTTCAGCTAACTTCACACTGAAAGGTTTTTATTTTGTTATTATTTTTTTTGTTTATTGTGAAGTTAGCTGAATGATAGTGATTTATTATTTTGTAAATTATGAAAAAATTCCAACATTATCTTTATTCTTTGATTAGCCATCTGGCGTAATTATTCTTATATATTCGGCCCTTGATCTAATTAAAAAAAAATTATTTCTCCAAAAATCCCTGTAAAATCGAGTTTATATCTAAACCTACCTCATCCAACCCCTGACCGATCGCGTAGAAAATTATAAAAAAAATCTGACATTATCTTTTCTCATTCCTGAATTACCTCCAGTAATTATTTTTACATAATCGGCCCTTGATCTAATTAAAAAAAAATTATTTCTCCAAAAATCGCTGTAAAATCTAAACCTACCTCATCCAACCCCTGACCGATCGCGTAGAAAATTATAAAAAAAATCTGACATTATCTTTTCTCATTCCTGAATTACCTCCAGTAATTATTTTTACATAATCGGCCCTTGATCTAATTAAAAAAAAATTATTTCTCCAAAAATCGCTGTAAAATCTAAACCTACCTCATCCAACCCCTGACCGATCGCGTAGAAAATTATAAAAAAAATCTGACATTATCTTTTCTCATTCCTGAATTACCTCCAGTAATTATTTTTACATAATCGGCCCGTTATCTAATTAAAAAAAAATTATTTCTCCAAAAATCGCTGTGAAATCTAAACCTACCCCATCCAAACCCTGACCGATCGCGTAGAAAATTATAAAAAAAATCTGACATTATCTTTTCTCTTTCTCGAATTACCTCCAGTAATTATTTTTACATAATCGGCCCTTGATCTAATTAAAAAAAAATTATTTCTTAGAAAATCCCTGTAAAATCGAGTATATATCTAAACCTACCTCATCCAACCCCTGACCGATCGCGTAGAAAATTAAAAAAAAAATCTGACATTATCTTTGTTTATTCCTCAACCACCTCCAGTAATTATTTTAAATCATCGGCCCTTGATCTGACGAAAAAAAAATTATATCTTTGAAAATTCCCGGAAAAACCGCGTTCAATTCTAAACCTACCCTAATCTACATATTGAAAATCATGAAATCTCAAATTTTTGAAAGTTCAGTGATCAGAAAACCCAGGCTACCAGAGACCCCTCATTTCCCCCTGCCTCCATTTAGCTATCATCAGTTCTTGAATTTTTGAGATAATAGGGTTTTTTCTAATTTTTTCAATTTATTTTAATATCAATGAAATCAATTAAATTTCTGTAACATTATTTTTACTATTATTTTTGGTTAAAAAAAAAAAACCCACAAAGAAACCCGTGCGAAGCGCGGGTATGAGCTAGTATATATAAAAAAATATTTTTACATGACTATATATATATACTTATATAAGTATACTTACTTTATAGACGTTCTAATAACATATCAAACTATTTTATTTCCATCTTTTGTATCTATAGAAATGTTTTATGTGTCTCATGTTTGTATGATATTATGAACCTACAAGGTACATACTTTGAAAGCTTTAAACCATTAGAACTTAAGAGTTAAGAATGTAATTAATTGATTTATAAATTTTTAACTTACTTATATACAGTGATTTAAATTTGATATATACAATTTTTTTTTCATCTCTGAAAATAATCGATTAACATTCAAGTTTTGACAAATTGAAATTAAAATATGCAATAGGACAAATCACAATATTTAGAAAAAAAAAAAAAAACAAAAAAATTATTAGTTGAAAAGAAAAACACAGTAAGTAAGTATTGTCATAAATATTTTGATAAATATAAAAATTTTTAAATTTATAACAATTTTACTATACGAATTTTGATTTTAGAAAAATTTATAATAAATTTTGTTTTTTTCTTTTCTATTTCTTAAATATTTAATAATATCTAATCGTTATCAGAGTAAAATTAAATGACAAGTTTTATTAATTATCATAAAATAATAACTAATTTTCAAACATTAAACGAAGAATTGATAAAAATGAAACTATTGACTTTACAGTATCTTTAAAATTTGATAAATTCATGTATTGTATTTTTCCAGCAGTTAAATGAAATGGATAATTTGTACGTAAAATTATAAATGTTATATTTCTAATAGTACATGGTTTCAATTTATACCAATTACAATTGTAAATTGCAATTTGTAAATTTTCAGTTTTATTTGACAATATTTCACCAATTAAATTATACAAAAATAATTGCAATAATAAAACAAACATTCTTGCAAACATTTTAAATGCCAATATATTTTCAAAATTTTGAAGTGCTCGTAACATCATAATTCCTGAAAAAAAAAATAATTAAAAGATTATTTTCTAATGACTCTCAAATATTATCTAATAATTTTTTTTATTTTTTTGTGCAAATAATAGATTTATTCATAAATATTTTCCTCTTTGTAAATACAATAGAGTGAAAATATAGAAAAATAAATTATTTAAAATAATAATAATAATTTTTTATAAATAATGTGTATATTATTCACCACTTATGCAAATGATAAATATATTTGATAAAATTTCACAAAAAAAAATGATATTACAAATTTTTTCAAATTTTTTTAAAATTTCAAGAAGATGATTGTGTCGTTTTATAAAATTTTTAAGATAAAAATGTTGTCGATAATTTTCTTCTCCATTAATCATTTCAATAGTATTATATAATATGTCAAGTTGTCCACAAACATGCATTGCAATTGTAAACATAAAAATACCTACACCTATATATGCTGTTGCCATAATAGTTATATTAATACAAAGCATTAAATAATAACCAACATAAAAATACCATGACATTGCTAGTGATATCCAACAACGTGGTCCATATGGAATATTTCTCACAAATATTGAATCATTATTATATTCATTTATTATTTGATTGGTAGAAGGATAACGTGCAATCAATGGAATCAATGATCCATATGCTCCAAAAAATTGAACAATCAATACAACTCTTCCAATTTTTGCATATTTTAACATTATTTTACGTGATTTATTATTACGACTGTAGTACCAATCGTTAATTAATGAATTTAATATAATTTTATAAAGATTTCTTTGATACTGTTCCGGGTCGAACCACATGTCTGTCGGTCCCAGACTGACCAGATTTTAATTCTTTTTATTTTTTAAACAAAATACAATAAGTTGATAAGTTTTAAACATTACTCTGTTTTTTATGGCTAGATCACGAGATCATACAATTTCAAATAACATGTGACTAACAATTTTGGTTTATATTTTTTCTAAAATACTTTAAACAACGACTTAATTTATGTACTTTTTTAATAGCTTTTTTAACAAACTCGAATATTCCCACACATGGTCAACTAATGCATAGATTTTTTGAGTAAAAATCACGTAACAAATAAAACCATAAACTCAAGTTTCTCTTTGGTAATATTATAACATATTTTTTAAAACATTATTTGTCAAGAATTAGAGAAAATCTCACATCTGTCAAACAACTGCACTAACGTATTTTCGATACACAGAATGATCGTAAAATCTACAATAAAAAAGTAAATTTATTACTATTTAAAATAAAATAAATTCATGAAAACGTCTTAGACTTTCAGGTCGTAAAATCTATATTTTTTGTTTACACATGGTACTTTTATGCCACCCTTTGGACCACACAAGGCCCAATTTTATGTCTAAAAAATCCCACCACCTACACTTAGTTTTTACCCTCTCTTGAACTAATTTTTGACCAATTAAAACTAATTTTTAACTAAGTACACACCCATTTTTTGGACTTGACAATTTTCAACAAACTGAGAAATCAGTTGCTCTTCAACACTCGTTTACGTTACATCTCTAATTAATATTGATTCGCGTACAACGGGATTTCTTTATACTTACAATATAAAATAGTAGTGTCTGTCCATGACAACACTTTTTAGAGTCAACTCAATAGACATTATACAATACAAATAATTATATTTTTAGTGAAATAATAAAGTGAATATATTAATAGAATTTAAGCCACAGTGTTTGGATTTATTTAAAGTGTTATTCCTATTATTTCAATTACAACCTATCCTCCACATCCTTTGATAGCCCTGTATCAAACTCAAGGCCTTACAACCCTTGTGAAATTATCGTGGTATATTTGGATACGTGGTGCGATACATTTTTTGGTCCTTCGAGCCGGATTCACCAAGTGAATATTTACCAGTGACTTTAGTGAAGTTAATTATAGTGAGAGTCACAGCACTCTATTTACAATGGTTGAAACAAGTGACAAAGAATTACAAGAAAAATCTAAACATCTCCACAGACAACGTGGGATGTTTAAAAAATCAATTACAGACTTTACAAAAAGAATGGATAGAATCAAACTCGATCAAGATCGATTTGATCCAGATGAGTTTGAAGCAGTGCTTCAGACACTTCGAGAACGTTTTTATACTTTCGAAGATATACAAGATCAATTAGAAGAAATTGATGAAGAAAAAGAAGCTCCAGAGAAGCTTACAATTGAAAATTCGTATTATTCAGCTGTTGCTGAAGCAAAAAAATTATTACGCAACAATACTAGTGCAAATAATACAATGTCTACAAATACAAATAACAACACTAACACGATGTTTCCAGTTCCACAAATACATATTCCGAAGTTTGATGGTACACAAGACAAGTTTGATGCATTTTTTAGTTTATTTAAAAATGTAATTCACAACAATAATGCATTGTCCAAGACATTGAAATTATATCACTTGACAAATGTTCTTACAGGCAAAGCCTTAGAACTTATAAAACATTTAGAAATTAATGATAATAATTATGATGCAGCATTGTTAATATTAAAAAACAAATATGAAGATAAACGTCTGTTGACTCACAGACATTGGTCAATAATACGAGATTATCCAAAGTTGAAAAAAGATACACCTGCAGCTCTTGGTGAGTTAGTAGATACATTTAGACAACGTATTAAAGCATTAGAAAATTTACAAGTTAAACATAATGCATGGGACATAGCACTAGTTGATTTTATGTTATTAAAATTAAATCAAGAGACAATTTTTGCATGGGAAATGACACACAATTCTCATGAAATACCAAAATATTCTGACTTGTTAGACTTTTTGGAACAACGAGCAAGATGTGCTAATTTTGCTTTGAAAGAAGAAACAAATACAAATGACAATAAAAAGGTAGAAAAACCTCAAACAAAGAAAGGTGGAGTATCATTGGCTACGACTACATCCCGTACTTGTCCAATATGCTCTGAAAGTCATACAATTTATAAATGTGATATTTTCAAGTCACAAAATCATGAGGAAAGATACAATTCCGCAAGAAAAGCCTCACTCTGTATAAATTGCCTTATAAAGGGTCACGGAGTCAAGGACTGCAAGTCTACAGGATGTCGTACCTGTGAAAAGAGACACCATACATTGTTGCATCGGCCAACGACCACTGAGTCTGACCAGGCCAACACAACATCTGTTCCAGCAGCAGATGTAAACAAACAAATTTGACTACAACATAGCAGCATACCTTCAGGACGTGCTGTAGCACTTGTCGTCAACTCAACAACAAGTGTTTTAGTCGTCTCAGCATTGATCAACGTACTCAATATAGACGGAGAAACAATACTATGTCGATGTCTACTTGACACATGTTCAACTGCTAATTTTATGACAGAAGGTATGGCAGACAAATTAAAATTAGAAAAAAGTAAATGTTTAATATCTATCGGAGCGTTGAACACAGCATCAACAGTCTCAAAACACGTCGTAAGTGCAACAATACAATCATGTAATACAAAGTATGAAAGAACACTGAAATTTCTTACGGTTCCACGGATATCTGAAAATGTTCCTGACCAAGAAATTAACAAAAATAATATTAATATTCCTACAACAATGAAATTAGCAGATCCTAATTTTCATAAGCCTGCACCAGTCGATATTTTATTAGGGGCAGGTGTCACAATGTCTCTGTTCTCTCAAGGACAGAGAGATCTATCCAAGAACGGTGGCCCTGATTTATTTTTACAAAAGACAAAATTAGGATGGGTCATCGGAGGCAGTGCGCCTACAAACGAAGCATCACAACAAGTGTCGTGTCACCTGGCATCAGACATACAATTTAATTTAGCTAAATTCTGGGAAATTGAAGAAATACCAGAAACAAGTCATCTCACCGTAGATGAACAAGCATGTGAAGAATACTTTCTACAACATGTTACAAGAAACGAAGAAGGTCGATATGTTGTCGCCTTACCATTCAAACAATCTGTCGATCAACTTGGAGAGACACGAATTACAGCAATTAAAAGGCTTAATTCAATTGAAAGAAAATTACAAAACAATACAGAGTTAAAGATACAATATAACGCTGTACTACAAGAGTACCTAGACTTAGGTCACATGTCTGAAGTATCAGATAAACAACTACAAGAAGATGGTTTTTATTTACCACATCATGCGGTGATAAAAGAAGAAAGCCAAACAACAAAAGTACGAGTCGTGTTCGACGGCTCAGCCAAAGGTTCCAAGGGTCATTCACTCAATGAAATACTACATGTTGGCCCAACAATACAAACTGATATTTTCTCATTATTATTGAGATTTAGACTACACCAGTACGTACTGACTGGTGACATTGAGAAAATGTACAGACAATTTTTAGTACGTCCACAAGACAGAAAATATCAACGTATTTTATGGAGAAATGCGTCTGGTATTATCAAAACATATGAATTAAATACTGTAACATTTGGTCTTGCTCCATCACCATTTCTAGCTATACGATGTCTACATAAATTAGCTGATGATGAGCAAGAAAACTTTCCTATAGCATCAGAAATACTCAAAAGAGATCTATATGTCGATGATCTTTTAACTGGTACACAAACACTTGAAGAAGCAATTAAATTGAGGGATGAATTAATTCCTTTATTACAACAAGGTATGTTAAATATACGCAAATGGGCTTCCAATGAGCCTAGACTATTAGAAGGCCTTCCAGAGGCTAACAAGAATTTACAACTACAATTAAATGACTCCAGTGCAATAAAAACACTTGGTGTGTACTGGAAATCTACCACAGATACAATTGTTTACACAGTCAAAACAATTACATTTGACGAAATTACAAAACGTAAAATTTTTTCTGAGATTGGAAAAATCTTTGATCCACTTGGACTTCTTGGTCCCGTTGTTATGACAGCAAAAATAGTTATGCAACAATTATGGAGTATAAACATTGGCTGGGATGAACCTGTCCCATCACTAATTAAAGATGAATGGTTAACATTTTATAACCAATTACAACTTTTAAATGATTTATCTTTTAAAAGACATACAATATTAAATGATACAACAAGTATACAATTACATGGCTTTTGTGATGCCAGTGAAAAAGCATATGGGGCTTGTATTTATCTCAGGTCCATTGATGAACAAGGTAAAGTTTACACACAACTTTTATGTGCCAAAGGACGCATAGCTCCTCTAAAAACACTATCAATCCCTCGATTGGAATTATGTGGAGCATTATTACTTGCTTCACTTTACACAACAATAATTAAAGCAATACATATAACAATAGATCACACATATTTGTGGTCAGATTCTACAATTGTTTTACACTGGCTAAGAAAAGAGCCAAGTGTTATGAAAACATTCGTGGCAAACAGAATTGCCAAAATACAAGAAAAAACAAAATCTACACAGTGGTGCCATGTACGTACACATGACAATCCAGCTGACCTGATTTCAAGAGGTCAACTACCTGAAGAATTCATCAAAACAACAACATGGCAACATGGGCCGTCTTGGCTGTGTGAAGATCCAGATGGCTGGCCGAAATTCGAAATGACTGAGGGTTACAGTCTACCTGAGCTCAAGGTCAACACATGTCTCAACACAACTACGACAAGTTCAGCACAACCACAAGTAAATATAAACAATAAAAATGATTACAATATTTTAACTCGTTATTCATCTTGGAATAAATTACAAAATGTCATTGCATATTGTTTGCGAATGAAAACAAACAACAATAATACTAGTTATTTAAAAATCAATGAAATTGAATATGCCACTAACACAATAATTAAATTAGTACAAAAAGAAATATTTTTTGATGAATTAAAAATTCTAGAAAATCAAAAACAATTAAATCAAAAAGGTAAATTAATTAAACTCACTCCATTTATTGATAAAAATGGATTATTGCGAGTAGGAGGGCGATTACAAAATGCCTCTATTCCATACAATCAAAAGTATCCGATTATTTTACCCAAAAATCATCATGTAACTTCATTAATAATTGAACATGAACACAAAGTACACTTACACACTGGCACTCAAGCCACGTTATATGCTGTAAGACAACAATATTGGCCAATAGATGGTCGCAATCAAGTAAGTAAAATAATACGCACTTGTACAACATGTCTACGAGCACAGCCTCGTACAATTGATTACCTGATGGGTAATTTACCAAAAGCAAGAGTTAATGAAGCAATTCCATTTACAATAGTTGGGGTTGATTTTTGTGGACCCTTTTTAGTCAAAGAAAAGAAAGAAAGAAACAGAATAAAGGTAAAAATATACGTAGCAGTCTTTGTATGTCTCGTCATCAAAGCTGTACATCTAGAAATGGTCAGTGATTTAACTACAGATTGTTTTATTGCTGCTTTAAAAAGATTCGTAGCAAGACGTGGTTATCCGACTGATATTTATTCAGACAATGGTTTAAATTTCATAGGAGCCAACAATGAATTAATTCGATTGCATGATCAATTGAAATCAAACGATGAACAAAATAAATTACAAGAATTTTTTAACACAAGAAAAATTCAATGGCATTTTACGCCACCACTTTCTCCACATTTTGGCGGACTTTGGGAAGCCGCAGTCAAGTCATTCAAACATCATTTTAAAAGGGTTATTAAACCAGATATTTTATTATCACAAGAAGAATTTAATACACTAATTATCGAAATCGAAGCAATTTTAAATTCTCGTCCACTAACGCCTATTTCAAGTGATCCAAATGATCTCACAGCGTTATCACCTGGACATTTTTTAATTGGACATGCTCTCACAACTATAAGAGATCATGACTACAACAAGGTACCCATGAACAGGTTGTCTAGATGGCAACTGATCGAACAAATAAAACAAGAATTTTGGCAACGTTGGCACAATGAATATCTCAACGAGATGATCAACCGCAGCAAGTGGAACAAAGACAACAACAATATACAAATAGGCGATGTGGTCTTATTGAAGGAAGACAACATTCCACCTATGCATTGGGCATTGGGTCGAATCATCGAGACGCATCCTGGGACAGATGGTATTGTCCGTACGGTCACCATCAAAACAGCAAAGTCTACCTACAAACGCAACGTCAAGAAAATAGCACCCCTGGTTCCTTGTGACCCAGAATGACATTAGAATAAATTAAATTTACATTTACTAACACTTTTATTCTGTTCTAGATATTTAAGTTGATCGGCCGACCTCTCAACGGGGGAATAATGTTCCGGGTCGAACCACATGTCTGTCGGTCCCAGACTGACCAGATTTTAATTCTTTTTATTTTTTAAACAAAATACAATAAGTTGATAAGTTTTAAACATTACTCTGTTTTTTATGGCTAGATCACGAGATCATACAATTTCAAATAACATGTGACTAACAATTTTGGTTTATATTTTTTCTAAAATACTTTAAACAACGACTTAATTTATGTACTTTTTTAATAGCTTTTTTAACAAACTCGAATATTCCCACACATGGTCAACTAATGCATAGATTTTTTGAGTAAAAATCACGTAACAAATAAAACCATAAACTCAAGTTTCTCTTTGGTAATATTATAACATATTTTTTAAAACATTATTTGTCAAGAATTAGAGAAAATCTCACATCTGTCAAACAACTGCACTAACGTATTTTCGATACACAGAATGATCGTAAAATCTACAATAAAAAAGTAAATTTATTACTATTTAAAATAAAATAAATTCATGAAAACGTCTTAGACTTTCAGGTCGTAAAATCTATATTTTTTGTTTACACATGGTACTTTTATGCCACCCTTTGGACCACACAAGGCCCAATTTTATGTCTAAAAAATCCCACCACCTACACTTAGTTTTTACCCTCTCTTGAACTAATTTTTGACCAATTAAAACTAATTTTTAACTAAGTACACACCCATTTTTTGGACTTGACAATTTTCAACAAACTGAGAAATCAGTTGCTCTTCAACACTCGTTTACGTTACATCTCTAATTAATATTGATTCGCGTACAACGGGATTTCTTTATACTTACAATATAAAATAGTAGTGTCTGTCCATGACAACACTTTTTAGAGTCAACTCAATAGACATTATACAATACAAATAATTATATTTTTAGTGAAATAATAAAGTGAATATATTAATAGAATTTAAGCCACAGTGTTTGGATTTATTTAAAGTGTTATTCCTATTATTTCAATTACAACCTATCCTCCACATCCTTTGATAGCCCTGTATCAAACTCAAGGCCTTACAACCCTTGTGAAATTATCGTGGTATATTTGGATACGTGGTGCGATACAGATACCAAGAAAGAAGAATCTTTAAAATTGACAATGAACTTGTTGTCATCATTGTTAATGCATCAATTAGTTCTTCAGCTGTTCCACAATTTCCATAAATATTAAAATTATTAATAAATATTATTACAACAGAAAGCTAAAATTCAATATTTAAATATTAAATTAAATATAATAATAAAGATAATAATAAATATAATTTACTTGAAGAATACAATGAATATTGACTTTGATTATTGATGATTTATAATGTCCTGTTGACCATATTCCTAAAAAATTAATCAACTTTTTTTGAAGACCAAATGCATACTCGGTGTCTTGATTCCATACTGCAGTATTATCAACTATTTTGTTTTTATTAAAAATATTTTTATCAGAATTCATGATGATATATAGTAAACACACTAAAGTGTTGATGTTATTCGAAACAATATCAAACTGCAGTGTATATAAGAAAAAAAAAAAAAAAGTAAAGCAACAATATTTTTTTATTTTTGTGAATATTAAATATACACATTTCATAGGAAGGGTTGCTTTCTTTTTTGTCGCGTGTGTCTATAGACACTCTTGAATAATAAATGATTTTAATTTGAATTATTAATTTGCACAGAAAAAAAAATAAAAATATTACAAATATTATTTTTTCTTTCTTTGCGAATAAAATTTTTTATCAACATATGTACTTATTAATAATTTAGAGATGAATTATATATTAGCTTGAATAAAAAAGAAAGGGAAAATATGTACTGTGATAAATTCTTATAGACTTATATACAGTATACATTTTATATTTTTATACTGACGATTGAGCACAAAAAAACACAAACTAGATGTACACATTGGAATATATACGCACAGTTCAATGATCATCTTATTGTGTATATTTTTTTTCTCTGTGAAAATAGCGAATACATAATTATGTGTTATATATTTTTGTCAGCTTTTTGAGCCTCCGAAGAGTTGACGATTTACATTATCTTCTGAACCTAGAAGATACCTTGGAATATTGTAAGAATAAAAAGGGTTATTATTTAAATTTCAGTTTTTTAACTTATTTACTCATAATTTTTTTACAATCATTATTGATCTACGGAAAAACTCGATTAATGTTAAAGCATCTGGAAGTTTCAAAAAACAAAATAAATAAATAAGATCGATGATGTAAAAATTTATAGTTTTTGTTAGATTTAGAATCTAACAAAAGTTGATATTAATTGAAAAAAACAAAAACAAAAATAAAGTTCAAATTAAACTTATTGAAAAAATTGTTTAGAAATAAAAATTTATTTTCAATGTGCGACCATAAATCACATAGAAAACTTAATTAAAATGAAATAACAAATAATTTAATTTTATTAATTACACAAAAATTTTAAAATTATCAAACATTAAAAGAAAAATTCACAAATATATGAAAATATCGCAATTTAATAATATTTTAAAAATTCAAAATATTCATATTTTGTGTTTTTATTTTGAATTTTAATCAATCAGATATAAAGTGAATTTTACTTTTCAAACATCAACCGTAAAATAGATAAATATGAAAATATAGATTTAACAATATCTTTGAAATTAGACAAATTCATATTTTGCATTTTACCTGCTGTTAAATAAAATTCATATTGAGTACGTAAAATAATAAATGACAAATCTTTAACCAAGCATGGTGACAAATCATACCAATTGAGATTATAAATTGCTAATTTTAAACTTTTAGCACTGCCTGATAAATTTTCACCTATAAAACTGTATAAAAATAATTGTAAAAATAGAATAAATATTCTAGCAAATATTCTAAGAGCTAATAATTTATCAGAAATCTGCAAGGCCCGTAACATTATCAGTCCTGTAAAAAAAAATCTAATATTAATATCATTATTATGATTAGTATAAAATTTAGCAATAAATATGGTGTGAAATCTTTTATTTACATTCAATCATTATATCATAAAATAATTGTTATTAAATTATATAATGATTTACCAGTTATACTTACTCTATAGACGTTGTAAACATATTAAACTATTTTTTTTCAATCTTGTGTATATATTTTTTTTCCTTTCTGTGGAAATAGCCATGTGATTTTTACATCATCTACTAAGCTCACAAGGTATCTCGAAATTTCTGAAGTATTAAAAGGGTAATTATTTAATTTTTACTTTTCTAACTTACTTGAGGTAATTCAAGTTATCTACAAAAAAAAAAATCGATTAATATATAAATAATAACGTAAAAATTAATGGATTTCTTGTTAATAATTTATCATCTAAAAATATTAATTACAATTATTATTAAAAAGTTTTTAAGGAAATTGAAAAAAATTAATTAATTTTAATGACAATAAATTACATAAAAAGCTTAACTAAAAATAAATAACAAAAAATTCAATTTTATTAATGAAAACGTAATAAATTTTAATTTTCAAACATTAAACGAAGAATTGATAAAAATGAAACTATTGACTTTACAGTATTTTTAAAATTTGATAAATTCATATGTTGTATTTTTCCAGCAGTTAAATGAAATGGATAATTTGTACGTAATATTATAAATGTTATATTTTTAATAGTACATGGTGTCAATTTATACCAGTTACAATTATAAATTGCAATTTGCAAATTTTCAGTTTTATTTGACAATATTTCACCGATTAAATTATACAGAAATAATTGCAATAATAAAACAAACATTCTTGCAAACATTTTAAATGCCAATACATTGTCAGAATGTTGAAGTGCTCGTAACATCATAATTCCTGAAATAAAAAAATAAAATAATTGCAAGATTATTTTCTAATGAGTCTTAAATATTATCTAATAATTTATTTATTTTTTTGTGCAGATAAGAAATTTATTTATAAATATTTTCATCTTTGTAAATATACAATAGAGCGAAAATAAATAAAAATAAATTATTTAAAATATTTTTTATAATAAAAAATATAAATAACGAAAAAGAAACGATAAAAATAATAATCTTTTATAAATAATGTGTATATTATTTACCACTTATGCATATGATAAATACATTTGATAAAATTTCACAAAAAAAAATGACATTACAAATTTCTTCAAATTTTTTTAAAATTTCAAGTAGATGATTGTGTCGTTTTATAAAATTTTTAAGATAAAAATGTTGTTGTTGATAATTTTCATCACCATTAATTATTTTAATAGTATTATATAATATATCAAGTTGTCCACAAACGTGCATTGCAATGGTAAACATAAAAATACCTACACCCATATATGCTGTTACGGTAATAGTGATATTAATACAGAGCATTAAATAATATCCAACATAAAGATACCATGAAATTGTTAACGATATCCAACATCGTGGTCCAAGTGGAATGTTTCTCAACAATATTGTTCCGTTATTATATCTATTTGTTTCTTCAATAACAGATGGGTAACGTAAAATCATTGGAATTAATGATCCATATGCTCCAATTGATTGAATAATCAATACAATTCTTCCAATTTTTGCATATTTTAACATTATTTTACGCGATTTATCATTATGACTGTAGTACCAATCGTCAATTAATGAATTTAAAATAATTTTATAAAGATTTCTTTGATACCAAGAAAAAATAATTTTCAATATTGCCAATGAACTTGTTGCCATCGTTGTTAATGCATCAATTAGTTCTTCGTCTGTTCCACAATTTCCATGAATAATAAAATTATTCATCAATATTATTACAAAAGAGAGCTAAAATTTAATATTTATATATTAATTTTAATTTAACAATAATTATAATAATGATAATAATAAATATAATTTACTTGAAGAATACAATGAATATTGACTTTGATTATTGATGATTTATAATGTCCTGTTGACCATATTCCCAAAAAACTGATCAACTTTTTTTGAAGACCAAATGCATACTCGGTGTCTTGATTCCATACTGCAGTGTTATCAACTATTTTGTTTTTATAAAAAATATTTTTATCAGACTTCATGATGATATATAGTAAACACACTAAAGTGTTGATGTTATTGGAAACAATATCAAACTGCAGTGTATATAAGAGAAAAAAAAAATAGTAAAGCAACAATATTTTTTTATTTTTGTGAATATTAAATATTCACATTTCATATATAGCAAGGCTTGCTTTCTTTTTTGTCGCATGTGTCTATAGACACTCTTGAATAATAAATGATTTTAATTTGAATTATTAATTTGCACAGAAAAAAAATAAAAATATTGCAAATATTATTTTTTCTTTCTGTGCGAATAAATTTTTTTATCAACATATGTACATATTAATAATTTAGAGACTCAGCTTGAATAAAAAAGAAAGGGAAAATATTTACTGTGATAAATTCTTATAGAATTATATACATTTTATATTTTTACTGACGAATGTGTAATGTGGAATGTTGTTGTGTTGGCATTCACACACTTGTAGCACAAAAAAAAACAATCTAAATGTACACATTTTCATGATCATCTTATTGTGTATATTTTTTTTTGTCTGTAAAAATAAAGCTGTTACATAATTATTTGTTATATAGTTTTGTTAGCTTTTTGATCCTCCGAAGAGTTGAAGATTTACATTATCTTCTAAATCTAGAAGATACCTTGGAATATTGTAAGAATTAAGAGGGTTATTATTTAAAGTTTAATTTTTCAACTTACCTATGGTAATAAAATTTTTTTTTACAATTTGATTGATCTACAAAAAAAGTGGTTAATGTTATAGCACCTGAAAAGTTAAAAACAAAAAAAAAAAAAGATAGATGATGTGAAAATTTATAATTTTTTTGGTGAGAATCTAACACCCGAAAAGTTGAAATAAATTGAAAAAATAAAAAATCAAGTTTAAATTAAACTCATTGAAAAAATTGTTTAGAAAAAAAATTAGTTTTGATGTGACAATATAAATCACATAGAAAGCTTAATTAAAATGAAATAACAAATAATTCAATTTTATTAATTATACAAAAATTTTATAATTATCAAACATTAAGGGAAAACAGTACCATTGAAAAAAGCGTTTCACGAAAATTGCCCAAACTCTTTTAATATTAAACTTAGACGTATAAAATTTTGAAGGTCAATATAAAATTGCATGGCCGAGTGGCTGATTGTCTTGAAAATTGTTAATAACAAAAAAAAATTAGATAGAAAGTGAATTTTACTTTTCAAACATCAATCGTAAAATTGATAAATATGAAAATATAGATTTAACAATATCTTTGAAATTAGACAAGTTCATGTTTTGCATTTTACCTGCTGTTAAATAAAATTCATATTGCGTACGTAAAATAATAAATGACATATCTTTAATAATTTTAGGTGATAAATCATGCCAATTACAATTATAAATTGCTAATTTTAAACTTCTAGCACTGCCTGATAAATTTTCACCGATAAAACTGTATAAAAATAATTGCAAAAATAGAATAAATATTCTAGCAAACATTTTAAGAGCTAATAATTTATCAGGAATCTGGAAGGCTCGTAACATCATCAGTCCTGTAAAAAAAAAAAAATATTAAATTTTTTTTTTCTATCATTATTATACGTATATCATTAAAATTGAATAATATATATATGTAAATAAATTTATATAAACATAAAAAATATAAATTAATAAAAAAAATATATAAAACTAAAAATATTTTACAAAAATAACTTTTGCAACAAAAAATTTACGACAGCATCTAGCAAAGAGGGAAAGTTTAGGGTGAAAAACACGGCAAGGAGAAGGAGGGGAGGGGAATGGGAAGAGAGAGAGACACCCAACTGTAAAAAAAATCCTTGAAAATTAAAATATAATTAAATATAGTGAATTTTAAGTTTTTGTATTGTTGACTATTTTGATAGATGCACTTGTGAATTTTACGGACAAAAATTATTTTTTTTTTCAAAATTATTGTTGTAAAAGTTATTACATAGTTTGACATTTTCTATTTACATATATATAATCTAATTATTGTTATAATTATTTACCGGTTATACAAATAGTAAAAGTAGTCGAAAAAATATCAAAAAATATAATTAAATTACACGTTTCATTAAATTGTCTTGAAATTTGAAGTAGATGATTATTTCGTTGAACAAACATTTCAATAATCAAACACTGTTCTTTATATGTTTTATAATTATTAATATTTTTTATACTTTTGTATAATATTTTGAATTGTCCACAAAGATGCATAGTAATAGTCAACATAAAAATACTACTGCCTAAATAAGATGTAACCATAATTGTAAGATGAATACAAAGTATAACATAATAACCAACATAAAGATACCATGATATTGTAAGTGATATCCAACAACGTGGACCAATTGGAATGTTTCTCAATGATATTGTATCATTATTGTATTTATTGGTTATTTGATCGGTAGATGGATAACGTAAAAATAATGGAATTAATGATCCATATGTTACAGTTAATTGAATAATAAATACAATTCTTCCAATTTTTGCGTATTTTAACATTATTTTAAGTGATTTATCATCATCAACACAATACCAATCATTTATTAAAGAATTTAAATTATAAGTCTGAAGCTTTTTCTGATACCAAGGCAATATTATTTTTATAATTGACAATGAACTTATTGCAATTACTGTCAGTGCATCAATTATTTCTTCGTCAGTTCCACAATTGCCATATAAGATAAAACTTTTTATTAAAAATATAACAATAAAAATCTAAATTTGGTTTTAAAATTTTATTATTTCGATACAAAAAAATTTGAAAATAATAAAATTAAATTAATATATATCTATATATACCTGCGTTGTACTCCAAATTATTGCTTTTATTTTCGATGATTTATCAAAATATTGTGGCCAATATCCCAAATGACCAATTAATTTTTTTTGCAACCCAAATGCATATTCTGTATTTTCGTTCCATTTACTTTTATTTTCTAGCGCCATTGTTTTAGTTGAGACACGATAGATATAGTCAACTAAATATTCGATGTGTTCACGTTGACTGTCAAAAAAGTTATGCGAAAGAATATACATTTTATTTTGTTATAGTCTTCATTTAATATTAATATCAGTTGTATATGTCGCCTGCAAGTCTCTAGATGTGGTACATATTAAATTATTTTATTATGAATTATTAAATTTATTTCGAAGAAAATAAATCCTTCTTTTTTTTTTTATTATTTCTTGCACAACGTATGTATACATTATATATGAGTATTGATGAAATAAAAAAAAATATATATTTTATTTATTTTATACAATTTATAGAATGTACACAATGTATGCAATGGATAGAAAAAAAATAAAATATATAAGAAAATATTTTTACATGACTATAGTCGCTCTATAGACGTTGTGAACATATCAACCTTTTTTTTTTTTTTCTATCTTGTGTATTTATTTTTTTTTTTTTTCTTTCTGTGAAAATATATAGCTATGTGTTTTTAACATCATCTTTTAAGCCCACAAGGTATCTCGAAATTTCTAAAGGATTAAAAGGATAATTATTTGATTTTTAATTTTCCAACTTACTTATACGTATGGTAATTCAAATTTTTTATACAATTTAATTTATCTACAAAAAAAATTGATTAATATATAAAATAGAACATAAAAATTGATAAATTTTTTGGTCGAAAATTTTTGTTGAAGTAAATTGCAAAACCAAAATTCTAAATTAAGCCTATTGAAAAAATTAATTCATAATCTTTTTCTTAGCTACATTAAAATTAAATCATAATCAACATAGAAAGCTTAATTAGAATAAGATAACAAATAATTTAATTTTATTATTTAACACATAATATATTTTAATTTTCAAACATTAAACGAAGAATAGACAAATATGAAAATATCGATTTAATAGTATCTTTAAAATTTGACATATTCATATTTTGTATTTTTCCAGCTGTTAAATTAAATTCATATTTTGTACGAAGTATTATAAATGACATATCTTTGACATTGTGTGGTGAAAATTCATACCAATTGCAGCTATAAATTGCTAATTGTAAATTTTCAGCTCGATTTGACAAGCTTTCACCGATAAAACAATATAAAAATAATTGCAAAAAGAAAATAAACATTCTTACAATCATTTTCAGCACCATGATTATTTCATCAGAAGCTTGAAGTGATTGTATCATCATAAATCCTGTATAGAACATTTTTTTATATTAATTTTTTAACTCAAAAATTGAAAAAAACATTTAAAAATACTCATAAATTATTAACATATTAAATTACAATTACTTACCACTGATACAAATACCAAATGTATTTGTAAATACTTCAAAAAATATAATAATATTACAAGCTTCTTCAAATTGTCTTAAAAGTTCAAGTAATTCATTATGTCGTATGACAAATTTTTTAATAATAAAACATTGTTGTTTATGATTTTTATCACCAATGACATTTTCAATACTATTATGTAAAATATCAAATTGTCCACAAAAATGAATTGCAATTGTAAACATAAATACACAACCACCTATGTATGCTGTCACTGTAATTATTATATGAATACAAATTAAAAAATAATATCCAACATAAAGATACCATGACATGGTCATTGATATCCAACATCGTGGTCCAATTGGAATATTTCTCAATAATATTGTATCATTATTATATTCATTTGCATCTTCAATAACAGATGGATAACGTAAAATCATTGGAATCAATGATCCATATGCTCCAATTGATTGTATAATCAATACAATTCTTCCAATTTTTGCATATTTTAACATTATTTTACGTGATTTATCATCATCATCAACAACATCATGATAAACACAATGCCAATCATTGATTAATGAATTTATAATATTATCGTAAAGATTTTTGTGATAACAAGGTAATATTATTTTTATAATTGACATTAAAGTTGCTGTTATTATTGTTAATGTATCAACAAATTCTTCGTTAGTTCCACAATTACCATATAAAATTAAATTTCTAATAAAAATTATCCCAACAGCTATCTAAATTTTTTTTTATTATTTTGACGGTTAATTTTTTTTATATCCACAGTTAGTAATTAATAATATTATAAAATTAATATTCACCAGTAAAACATTGATGATAATCACTCTTATATTTGCCAATTTTTGATACTTTGTTGGCCAATATCCCAAAAAATTTATCAACTTTTTGTGCAGCCCAAGAGCATACTCAGTGTATTTATTCCATTTAGCATTGTTATTTTTTTTTTCAAGTTCCATATAGAAAGAAAAAAAAGTTAGAAAAGAAAATAATATGTTGTTTACTAACACTGGTCAAGATATAAAATAAATTTTATTTATGATCATGTATATCTACCTACCTACAGTCTCTAGAATATATAATATTTTCCCTGTGAATTATTAATTGTACGTAGAAAGAAAGATAAAAAATAATATTTTTTCTTCGAATATACATATTGTATATTTTACGTATTTAATAATTCAATGTTATCGATCGAAAAGGTAAAATAAATAATATTTTCTGGTATTTATAAATTTATTTATTATTGTACAAAAAATTTTATGAACTGACGTAGTTGGATAAAATTTTTTATCCATTTCATTTTCAATAATCAAGCAAAGACGCATTTCTATACATATTATATAATAATATTAATATAAACGTAAATAAAAAACTTACCTGAAGTATATTATAGTAGTTCATATAAAATTTGACATTATTAAAAAAAGTTTTTAGAATTTTTCCAAGTTTTATTATGTACGATGTGATGATTTCAAGGTGTTTATCGATAAGTTCCCATACGAACTTTAGTCTGTTGAAATTAAAACATTATCAATCTAGTTGGAAAATCAAATTAACTGATTGCATAGGATTAAAATAGAAGGTAAATTGACTTTAAAACATCAATCGTAAAATTAATAAATATAAAAATATATAGATTTAAGAATACCTTTGAAATTAAACAAGTTCATGTTTTGCATTTTACCTGGTGTTGAATAAAATTCATATTGCCTTCGTAAAATCTAGAAAAAAATAAAATATATTTTTACATGACTTACTTACATATACTTATACTCTTTAGATGTTGTAAATATATATTAAATTTTTTTGCAATTTTGTGTATATATTTTTTTTCTCTCTTTGAAAATAGCTATGTGTTTTTGACATTATCTTCTAAATCCACAAGATACCTAGAATAAATAATTTAAGGATTCATATAGGGTATAATTATTTGATTTTTAATTTTTCAATCATCCATTATCATAAAATTTGATATATCTCTGAAAAATATTCAATATAATTATGCCCTAAAGAGTAAAAAAAAAAAATTAAAAAAAAGAAAAATAACGTAAAAATTGATATATTTTTTTAGTAAGAATTAAAAATTTAAAAAGATTAATTATAAAAGTATTAACAAAGTTTTATTTTTTTATTAAATTGAAAGAAATATATAAAAAATTTAAAAAAAAAAAATTGAAATCATGCGTGTGTTGAACTTCTCATGACAGTTTATTTATACATCTATTGAAAATTTATTTTTTATAACAATAAATCACATAAAAAGCTTAATTAGCATGAAAAATAACGAATAATCAAATTTTGTTAATTAACATGTAATAATTGTTAATTTTCAAACATTAAACGAAGAATAGACAAATATGAAAATATTGATTTAATAGTATCTTTAAAATTTGACATATTCATATTTTGTATTTTTCCAGCAGTCAAATGAAATTCATATTTTGTTCGAAGTATTATAAATGACATATCTTTGACATTGTGTGGTGAAAATTTATACCAATTGCAATTATATATTGCTGATTGTAAATTTTCCGCTCGATTTGATAAATTTTCACCGATGAAGCTGTATAAAAATATTTGCAAAAAGAAAATAAACATTCTTACAATCATTTTTAATATTATAGTTATTTCATCAGAACATTGAAGTGATTGTATTATCATAAACCCTGTAAAAAAAAATTTTTTTATATTAATTTTTTTTATTTCGTCTATATATAAACTATTGATATGTATGATATATATTATTGATACATGAAAATTTTTTGTCTTTATATAAAAAATTATATAAAAATATATATTAAGGTGGAAGGTACATAGAATTTCTAACTATACGATTTTCGAATCGTATTGGTCCCATATATAAAAGCCAGAATAATTATCTATTTTGTTGATTTTTTTCAGAATTTCGTACCTCGGTTTTTTTAAGATAATTAAGGTACATTGTTGGATACTTTCCAAATCCAAGATGTTTTTGAAATTTACACAATAGATAATTGAAATATCAATGCATCTATTTGTAAAATTAGGACCGTTGTTATAAACCTTTTTTTTTTTTAATAATTAATCAAAGTTGACTACTTTTAGAGAGGTTAAGCATAGGTTCTTATGGGAGGTAATGT
>MKYW01000115.1:151398-162787 GCA_015776835.1 Aphidius ervi | reverse complement strand
CTTGGTTTCATTTCTTTTTGTATGATTTTTTTTAATACATTTTGTTCTTGTTGTTTTAAAAAAAAAAAAAAATAAAAAGAGAGACACAAAATAATACTTTCTTATTGCTTCGTCTTAATGAGACCCCTTTGGCGTTTTTATTGTCGATGTTTGTTGTCTCGACGACCTGAATTTAAGCCAAGTCCATGACGACTGACGTTAACAGCATTCCATGTTTTTTAAATAAAAAAGAAAGAAAAAAAAAACAATAAATAATTATTATTCGTAGAGATGAAATGAATTGAAAAGAAAATATTATTTTTTATAAATACTTAATTTTATTTACTGATCAACATAAATTAAATAAAAATTGATATGTTTTTGAGGGGAAATGTTATGGCGATTATGGTTTATTATAAAAAAGACATAAGCGTATAGCTTTTCCCCTTTGAAGCATGTTAAAATCATCATTATTATATAGACATTGTTGTTGTTTTTTTTTTAAATATATTTAAATTAATTTGATAATTTGTTGTTTTTTTTTTTTAAATAATTATGTTTTATTTATATTGTTACAGATGATTATTGGGATAACACAAAAAAGACAACATTATATGCTAATTAAAGTCTAAATGAATGAATAAATAAATAAAAATAATTGTGTTAATCAATGATGGGCACACCACTGATGATAAAAAAAATAGTTAAATATCCTCTTATGCCTGAGATGGAGGCGAAGAGTCATATAGAGTGAAAGAAAGAAATGGATTACGATTTATTTGGTGAAGATGTCAGTGGTTCGATGCTCGATGGACTTCCTGATCTTGGAGGAAATGATCACTTTGATCCGTCTGGTACTACAAATCAAGTTGTAGTATCACGTGATGGACAAAATACAGGACCAAATGGCGGTGGTGGAAATTATCTTAATCCACCTTACAGTATTTCACAAGAATCTCCATTACAAAAATTAACATCATTTGGCGGTGGTGGTGGTGGTGGTAGTGTTAGTAGTAGCGGTGGTGGTGTAGTAGTTGGTGTACCTGGTGTACCTGTTGGTGTAGGTGTTGGTAATAATAATAATAGTAGTGTTAGTAATAGTGGTAATAGTACAAGTGTTGGTGGTAATAGTGAATTTGGTAGTACAAATCAATTACAACAACAAAATTCAACCCAACGTAATAATATGTTTAATCAAAATTTGGGTAATTTTGATGGTGGTGCACCACAAAGGGCAATGGTACCTGGTGCATTTCAAAATCAAGTTAGAGGTATGACACCACAACATCGTGGTCCTCATCCAGGTAGTGGTAGTCAATATCCAAATTATTCGGATAATATGTACTCAATGGAACAGCAGCATCCAATGGCACGTTCCAATATGGGTCTTGATCCAAATATGCAAGGATGGCCTGGTAGCAGTGGTACTTATTCACAATTACAAAGGCATTATAATCAAATGGCACCACAACCAGGTGCTTATGCTAGACAACATATGCCACAATATTCACAACATCAACAAGAACAAGCTGGTATTAATCAAAAATTACAGCAACAACAACAACAGCAAGCCCAACAACAGCAAGCACAACAACAAGCACAACATTTTGCTGGACAACAAGGTATGCTTGGTAGTATGGGTGTAACACATCAAGCAATGCAACCTGGTTCATCTGCAAGTGTTTATCAACATATGGTTGGACAACAACAACAACAACAACAACATTATCAACAAGCAAATCCAAGTGCAATGTATCAAGCAACAAGTGGTTATAGTGGTTTTGCATCAATGCATCAACAACAAGCACAACAACAACAACAACAACAACAACCAGCACCTCCACCACCACAATCACAAAGAATGCCACATCATCATCCGTCCCATGCGACACATCAACCACATCCGTCGCATCCACAATATCCACAACAACATCCAGTTAATCAACAACAACAGTCAATGGATCCACAACAGTATCCACATCATACTCCACCAATGTTTAATCAACCACATGCTGGATCAGGACATCCAGTACCACCAACTGGACATCCACAAGGTAGTCAATTTGCACCACCAACAAAACATGCAACAAGTCCACAATATCGTGCTGCATTTCCTCAATTATCACCACAAATGTCACCAAGACCACAAATGTCACCTCGTCCACCAGCAGTACAACAACAAATGTCACCAAGACCAATAATGTCACCAGCAAAACCAACAACATTATCACCACATTCACATGTTCAAATGCCACATCAACAACAAACTGGTTCACAATCAGCAGCTGTAACTGTATCACCAAGTTCATTATCAATGATACCAACAACAAATTCACAACAAACAACATTACAAGCACTTGAACAAATGGTTATACCTGGTGGTTTACCAGTATCAAATTCATCAATTGTACCTGGTCCAGATTATTCACAATTTTCATCAAGACAACCGTCAACAATGTCACATCCATCAAATTTAATGCCACAACAACAAACAAATTCACAAAATTCAATGCCACCAATTACTGGACCAAGAATGCCAATGGCAAATCAATGGCCATTACAACCACCACCTCAACAGGTACCACAACAAATACCTCCACCACAAATACCATTGGTGCCACAATTACCACCACCAGCACCACCACCTCCATTAGCTTCACAACAACAATCTCAGCCACAAATTAGACCAAATATGGGATTAAATGAAAGAAGTCTTTTGGAGCAGCAGCAGCAGCAGCAACAACAACAACAACAACAGCAAGAACAAGCACATAGACTTCAACATCAACAACAACAAGAACAACAAAGACTACAAGAACAACAAAGACTGCAAGAACAACAAAGACAGCAAGAACAACAACGTCAACAACAAGAACAACAACGCCAACAACAAGAGCAACAGCGTCAACAACAAGAACATCAAAGACAACAACAGCAACAACAAGAACATCAGCGACAACAACAGCAACAACGAGAACAACAACATCATCAACAACAACAACAAGAACAACAACGTCATCAGCAACAGCAGCAACAACAACTACAACAGCAACAGCAGCAACAACAATTGCAACAGCAACAACAGCAGCAGCAGCAACATCAACAACAACAAGCTGTTGTTCCTCCAACGATTGAACCAATTCCTGTACCTTCAATTCAACCACAACCATCATTATTTCCAGTTAATGGTAATGAAAATTTGCATGGTATTGTTGAAACAACAACAAGAGAAGTAGATAATATTCCTTCACCAAATTTATTATTACCACCAGTGATACAACAGCAACAAGAATCAGATACAATTGATCAACAACAATTAATTAAAAATAATACTGAGCTATTGAATGATGATAATTCAGTATTAAATAATTCACAAGTTAATAATTTACAAATTGAACAACCCAATTTGTCACTCAGACAATCACCAATTGAATCAGTACAATCATTGCCAGCATCAAGTACAAGTGGTAATATTGAATGTAGTACACCATCACCAATAATGCCAATAGCACAATCAGTACAAGTTGTTCCAGCTTTATCAACTGATAATGAAGCTACAAATATACAAATTGATAATCAATCACCAGAAATAAATACATCACAAAATGTATCAATGGAATTACCATTAATACAACCATCACAAACACAACCACAACAACCATTACCACTACCAGAGCAACAACAATCACCAACAATACAATTTCATGATCAATCAATGAGTGAAAGTGTATCACCAATAAATCAGTCTCAACAGCCAACGATAAATCAATCACAAGTACAATTTACAGAAACACAATCTATCCAACAACCATCACAATTATCACCACCAATAAGTCAACCACAATTAATACAAGAACAAGCATTGACAATTAATCAAAGTCCAGTTCAAGTAAATCAACAATCTCCTACTCAACAAATTGTTAACAATCAAAATATACAAGTACCTCAACAACAATTGACACCTCCAGCTCCAATAATACCACAAGCTGGAATAATTGATTCATCACCAATAATTAGCCAGCAACAAATTAATATGATACCACCAATTCAAACAAGTCCAATTCAACCACCAACAATAATATCAAATCAACAACAAGCACAAGTACCACCACCTGCAGTTGTACCACAAATAGTAAATAATCCACCATTAATACCACAACCACCACCACCACCTCATCATGTACAGCCTGGTTTTAGTGAATATAATAATATTCAAAAATCAAATATATATCAAAATGATATGATTGCTGGTTCTGGACAAAATTATCATGCAAATAGTACAAATACAAATGATATGCAAAATGTATATGGTATACAATCATCAACAACACCAGTTGGTGTAACACCATTTATTAATACAATAAATTCACCAATAACACATCATCAAGAACGTGCTGCATTACAACAACAATTACAAGAATTATTTTGTATGCCACAAGCATTAGAAAATCAAGAAAAAATTGTTGCATTACAAGAAAAATTACAAGCATTACAACAACATGAAACAAATGAACAATGTAACGGTGGACCACAATGTATATTATTAACACCATTATTTACACCAACAACAATTGTTGATAGTCCACAAGTATCAAGTACAACTGGTAGAGGACGTAGTAAAGGTGGTGCAAGAAATAAAAAAAATAGAAATAAAAAAACAGATAAAGAAGTTATACAACCAATTATAAATCAACCAATAACATCACAACCAGAACAACCAGTATCTGATAATTTAGTAACACCTGGTGATAGTAGTGATATTATTGATAGTGTTGCTGATTCAGAAGATAATAAACCATCATCTGGTGGTGATATGGAAGAAGAATGGAATAGTAAAACAAGAAAATCACGTGTACCAAGAAAACCAAGAAAACCAAAAGAACCAAAAGAACCCAAAGAAAATATTAAAAATAAAAAAGAACCTAAACAACCGAAAGAAATAAAATCACCAAAAGGTAGAAAAAAAAGAGATAAAGATACAACAACATCAGCAACAACAACAACAACACGTGAAAGTACAAAACGTGGTAGAAAAAAAGTTATACAATCAGATTCAGCTGATGATGAATTATTAAATGATAATGATGATATTATAACTGAATCATCAACTTCATTAAATGATGATACAGATATTAATAATAAATTAAATGATAATCCAATACAAGATGATCAAGAACATGTTGATTCATCAACAACTGAATTAATAACAAATGATAATAATAAAAATGATGATGATGATGATAAAATTGATAATGAAGAAATTAATAATGATGATGATAATAATAAAAAAGATGATACAACATCAGCAACAACATCATCAATAACAACAGCTAAAAAGAAAGCAACACGTAAACGTTCAGTTGGTAGTAAAACAACAGCAGTACGTACACCAAGAAGTTCAAAAAAACGTAAAAGTAGAATTGCACCAGATTCAGATGGTGAAGAACTTGCAACAACACCACCACCATCACCAGAAGCTGATGATGCTAATAAACGTAGATCAGCTAGAAATACACATCGTAAAAAATATGTTGATGATGTTATGTTAAGATTTTCAGATGATGATGTACCAGTTACAGATTCACCAACTAAAAAAAGTGATGGTTCATCATCAAAAACAAGTTCAACTAAAAAAGAAACACCTGAAGGTGGTGATGTTGGTCCAAATAAACCAAATTTTGTTTATATTAATACAACTGATGAGGATTCAATGGTTGTACAGCATATATTGTGTATGAGAATGGGTAAACGTGAAATAAAACCACCACCAGTTGTTGTTGTTGAGACTAAAACTGAAATTACTGAAAATGCTGATGAAAAAATTGATGATAAATCAGATGATAAAATTGAAGAAAAAAAATTGGATGAAAAAGAAAAAGATGGTGAAAGTGAAACGACTAAAGATAATGATAATGTAGATGATGAAGATAATGAAAAAGAAAAAGAAGATGAAAAAATTAAAACAGATGAAAATTCTGAAATTAAAGAAGATGATTCCGAGATTAAAGAAAAAGAAAAATTGGCTGAAAAGGGTGATGATGATGATAATAATGATGATCATGATCATGATCTTGATGCTAATATTGATGATGAGGAAAAAGAAAAAGAAACAGAAACAGAAAACAAAGAAGAAAAAGAACAAGAAGTAGAAGAAGAAGAAGAAGAAAATAAAGAAAAAGAAGAAGAAGAAGATAAAAGTAAAGAAATAGAAAAAGAAACTGATGAAACTAAAACTGAAGTTGAAAGTAATAAAATTGAAACTGAAAAAATGGAAGTTGAAGATGAAAATAATGATGAGGATGATGAGGATGATGATAAAGACAACAATGATATTGAAATGAAAGAAACAAATGATAATGTAGATAATGATGATGAAGAAGGAGGAGAAGAAGAAAAAATTATCAAAGATGATGAAAAATCATCATCAAATGATGATAATAATGATGCTGAGAAAAAAATTACTGAAAATGAAAATAAAAATGATGATGTAAAAGTAACAACAAATATTGATGATAATAATACAACTGATACATCAGCTGTTGTTGATGTAAAAACACAAACAATTGAAGTTGAAGAATATCTTGTTAAATATAGAAATTTTTCATATTTACATTGTGAATGGCGTACTGAAGAAGAACTATATAAAGGTGATAAAAGAATACAAGCAAAATTAAAAAGATTTAAACAAAAACAACAACAAAATACAAATATATTTGAAAATACTGAAGAAGATCCATTTAATCCAGATTTTGTTGAAGTTGATAGAGTATTAGATGAAGCAACTCATACTGATCCAACAACAAATGAAACAGTACGTCATTTTTTGGTTAAATGGAGATCATTACAATATGAAGATTCAACATGGGAACTTGAAGAAGATGTTGATCCAGAAAAAATATTACAATTTCGTAGATTTAATAAATTACCAACAAAAGATCAATGGAAAGGTAAAAAAAAACCAAATCCATCATTATGGCAAAAACTTGATGAATCACCAGTATATAAAGGTGGTAATACATTAAGACCATATCAACTTGAAGGTTTAAATTGGTTATTATTTTCATGGTATAATTCTCATAATTGTATATTAGCTGATGAAATGGGTCTTGGTAAAACAATTCAATCATTAACATTTGTACATGCTGTACATAAATATGGTATACGTGGTCCATTTTTAATAATAGCACCATTATCAACAATACCAAATTGGCAAAGAGAATTTGAAAGTTGGACAGATTTAAATGTTGTTGTTTATCATGGTTCAGCAGCAAGTAGAACAATGCTACAAGAATATGAAGTATATTATAAAAATGATAAAAAACAACAAATTAAAGATTTAATAAAATTTAATGTATTAATAACAACATTTGAAATAATAATAACTGATTTTAATGAATTAAAAGGTTATAATTGGCGTTTATGTGTTATTGATGAAGCACATAGATTAAAAAATCGTAATTGTAAATTACTTGAAGGTTTACGACAACTTAATTTAGAACATCGTGTATTATTATCTGGTACACCATTACAAAATAATGTTAATGAGCTATTTTCATTATTAAATTTTTTAGAACCAACACAATTTGCAAGTAATGAAGCATTTTTAAAAGAATTTGGTAATTTAAGTTGTGAAAGTGAAGTTAATAAATTACAATTATTATTAAAACCAATGATGTTAAGACGTTTAAAAGAAGATGTTGAAAAATCATTAGCACCAAAAGAAGAAACAGTTGTTGAAGTTGAATTAACAAATATACAAAAAAAATATTATCGTGGTATATTAGAAAGAAATTTTTCATTTTTATCAAAAGGTACAACATCAGCAAATATACCAAATTTAATGAATACAATGATGGAATTACGTAAATGTTGTATACATCCATTTTTATTAAATGGTGCTGAAGAACAAATACAAATGGAATATAAAACAGTTGATCGTGAAGATTCAGATGCATATTTTCATGCATTAGTTAATAGTTCTGGTAAAATGGTTCTAATTGATAAATTATTACCAAAATTAAAAGCAAGTGGACATCGTGTATTGGTATTTAGTCAAATGGTTAAATGTCTTGATTTACTTGAAGATTATTTATTATATAAAAAATATCCATTTGAACGTATTGATGGAAGAATACGTGGTAATTTACGTCAAGCAGCAATTGATCGTTATAGTAAACCAGATTCCGATAGATTTGTATTTTTATTATGTACAAAAGCTGGTGGTCTTGGTATTAATTTAACTGCTGCTGATACTGTTATAATATATGATAGTGATTGGAATCCACAAAATGATTTACAAGCACAAGCAAGATGTCATAGAATTGGACAACAAAAAATGGTTAAAGTATATCGTTTATTATGTCGTAATACATATGAACGTGAAATGTTTGATAAAGCATCATTAAAACTTGGTCTTGATAAAGCAATATTACAATCAATGAATACAGCACAAGGTGGTAAAGATCCAAATAATAAACAATTAACTAAAAAAGAAATTGAAGATTTATTAAAAAAAGGTGCATATGGTGCTATTATGGATGATGATAATGCTGGTGATAAATTTTGTGAAGAAGATATTGAACAAATACTTGAAAGACGTACACAAGTTATTACAATTGAAGCTGAAAAAGGTTCAACATTTTCAAAAGCAAGTTTTGCATGTTCATTAAATAGAACAGATATTAATATTGATGATCCTGATTTTTGGAAAAAATGGGCTAAAAAAGCTGAAATTGATACTACTGAAAAAAAAGAAGAAGAAGATCTTGTTATATCTGAACCACGTAGACGTACACAAATTAAACGTTATGGACATGATGAATCTGTTGTTGATATGTCAGAACTTGATAGTTCTGATGATAGTGATGATGAAAATACTGGATTATCAGGTAGAGGTATGTTTTAATATATTCTATATATAATCATTATTATTTTCATAATAATTATAATTTAATTTAATTGTTTTTTAATTTTTTTTTTTTTAGGCAAAAAACGACGTGATAAATTTGGCAAAAAAAATCGTAAATATTGTGATGAATATGTACCACGTGAGGGTGAAGTTGCATATGGAAGTTGGGCAAGAAGTGAATGTTTTAAAGTTGAAAGAGGTTTATTAACATTTGGCTGGGGTAGATGGGATGAAATATTATTAAGTAGTCAATTTCGTCGTGGATGGCGTGAAATTGATGTTGAAGATTGTGCACGTGTTATATTATTATATTGTTTACGTTATTATCGTGGTGATGAAAAAATACGTACATTTATATGGGATTTAATAACACCATTAGAAAATGGTGAAAAAATTAAAACAATAACAATTGCACAAGCTAATAGAAATAGTAGACAAAAGAAAAAATCAACACGTGTTAGAGATGTTATTAGTACAAGAGATACACGTGGTAGAACTGATATTGTTAATGATGGACCAATTGATCCAAATCATTGGAGTCATGCTGAAAAATATGATGGTGATATATTTCTTGAAAGTACATATAAAAAACATCTTAGTCGTCATGCAACAAAGTCAGTATTTCAATCATTTATTTTATTTCAATTTAATTTTTCAAATTTATAATAATAATTATTATTATTATTTCAGAGTTTTATTGAGAGTAAGAATGTTGTACTACATCAAACATGAAATTATTGGTGATCTTGTACAACATATTTCTGAAGGAGTTCATGTCAGGTCAGTAATAAAACAACAAAACAAAACAATTAACTTTTTATTATTATTATAAGTTGAATATTTTTTAGAAAAAAAAAAACGCTCTTACTTCTTTTGATAGTTAATTAAAAATTTATAATTAAATTACGGTACATCATGCACTCATATTTGTGCTTATACAGTGCTTAATAGATGCATGTGAAATGTTATTGTTAATCCTTCATTGATAACCCTTTAAATTAATCACTTGAAATTTATTTTATTATCATAATGATAAAACGAGCAAGACCTCGAATCATTTTTTTTTCATATATATAAATGTATATATATATATATTTTTTTTTTTAATCACGTCATTGTCATACATGAATGTATCGAAATTGGTCATTGGTTTTTTATTTTTTTTATAATCATTTATTTTGCTACTAATCAATTCCTTGATAAATCCTTTTTTTTTATTTTTATTTTACAAATTGAATTTAAAATTGAATTATTTATAAAAAAAAAAAATATATATATATATATATATATTTATAAAAACAAACGAACGTTGTCCGAGACGAGCCTGTCCAGTTTTTCAACGCTTTTTGAATGGTAAGGTAATTTTTTAAAAATTTAGAAGCAGTGCACTGTATAAAGAGGGCAATTATGGTTTTTTTTATAATTATTATTATTATTTAATTATTTCAATCAAAATTTTGAGTTAATTCAATATAAGATTTGACGATTTCGATTTTTTCTTTTTTTTTTTTGTAGTAATCACTATTTATTTTTTAATTTAAATATATTATTTTTAAGCACGTTAATTATTATACTGCCGTGGCACATAATTGTTTAACGCATATTTTGTAGATAAATATAAATAATAATTAAATGAAAATTATAAAACACACAAATATTCATTTTATTAATTTGATTTATGGGAATAAATTAATTAACTTTTTCAATTTGCATGCTAATGAGGTTTTGAATTATTTAGTAAAAAAAAAAAAAAAAATGTCTCTACTGGGGAAACTTTTTTTTTAATTTAATTTAATATTTAATTATCTAGTTGTATAAATTAATTTTAATTATTGCTATATACAAATACAGATTAGATTGTAAATATAGAAAAAAAAAATTGAAATCGTCAAATCTTAAAATTTATTAAAATAAACAAAAATAATTGTCTTTAATATTTATATTGTTATAAATAATAAAAAAACAATATATATATAAAGAAAATTTATAAAAAAAAAACATTGGCAAAATTTGTAAATGCAAACGGCCCTACAGTGCGTTGCGGATAGATCCTCCGCAGTTACCGGATCGACCAACCAAATGGTGGGATGCAATGGCAGACAAATCGCTAATTGTCGGCTGCTACAAACATGGATATGACAATTATGACCAGATGAGAGCTGATCCCACGCTTTCTTTCATTTCAAGCTGCCCTCTCCCTTCCCCGATACAGACCAACCAAACTGAACAATCAAAGTGAGTACACCAAAAAATATTGTTGTTTTTTTTTTTTACTTTTTTTTTTTCTTATTTATTACTTTCATTCATTTTTATTTATTAAATATATATATAATTAATTAATTCATTTTTTTATTTGTTGTTTTTAAGATTAATAATTGATAATTTTTTAATTATCCATTTGCAAAATATCTAATACCATTATCCTCGGATGCTATTCCTAATTTTAACACATTATATATATATATTTGCACGCCTTTTTTTTTTTTTTTTTTTTTTTTTTTT
>MKYW01000115.1:131013-142747 GCA_015776835.1 Aphidius ervi | reverse complement strand
ATCAAAAGAATTACTCAAAGTTTCTTCCAGTTGTTGCTGGATAAATTATTGATAAACGCATTTTTTTATTTTGATCAATAATAAAGACAGCTCTTGCTGACATTGGTAAGCCTTCTTTGCTCAATTCATCTGGATCAAGCATACCAAGTTTTGTTGACAATATACGTGATACATCTTCAATAATTGGATATGGAAAATCATCCATTGTAACATCAGCATAACTTTTGATATCCTGAATTGAGTAGTTTGATAAGTGAACTGGAGATGTAAGTAATTATTCAAAAAAATGGAATAAATACGATACCTTGATCCATTCAACATGTGAATCAACTGAATTACATGACAATGCAATTACTTTAACACCAAGTCGTTGAAATTCTGGCATCAATTTTACTGCTCGTGCTAATTCAGTTGTACATACTGGAGTAAAATCATTTGGATGAGAAAATAATATTGCCCATCTATTTATTGAAGAGTAAACAAATTAAATAATGAATAATTGATAAATATTTTGTGAGACTTTTGATTACTTACGAATTTCCAATCCATTCGTGAAAATTAATCATTCCAATGTTTGTTTGGGCTTCAAAGTTTGGGAATTGTTCACCAAGAAGTACCATGTTGATTGATGTTTATGATTTTGATTAACCCAACGATTAGATGGTGTTTGTTTTGTTGTACTTTGTTGGGCTTTGTTGTGAAAATAACCTGGAGATCCTGGGGTTAACACATGGAGTTCAACAGAGTTCAATAAACATTGATAAACATTCGCCCCTCCACAACACTCTAAAACCGGCGTTAGACATGCCTTAAGACTAAAATACCGTTATCAAACCATGCTGGTAATGCAGACATCTAGCTGCGATCACATTAATAACGTGTTGTGGATTTGTTTGTTTATTTATTTTTTTTTGACATGTGTACCAAACGTACAAAATTGTCTTATTGAAGTTCATCAATAAATTAATACGATTATTTGAATATAAAAAAAATCAAAAGAACAATTAAGGTAAATCAAAATTTATAATTTTAACAATTAAGTACATTTATAAAATAAATACGTGTTTCAATTGTTGCATGACATTCAATATTATTTGACATTAAATATAATTTTATTGATGTTAATTTTACTGGTGATTAGTGGTAAATCATCAATCTTTATTTGATCTACATTTTAGAACATGTTTTTGTTTATTTCATTATTCTGATTGTAATATAGGTACATTTAAATTTATCATTAGTTTTTTAGAATTTACTTAAAATGAGGCCAAAAAGAAGATGTGCTACGAAAAACCAACAAATCTCTGATGGTGGCAATAATAAAAAAAGGCCAAAGAGAAGATGTGTTGCAAGAAACCAACAAATCTCTGATGACGGTGACAATAATAAAAAAAGGCAAAAGAGAAGATGTGTTGTGAAAAACCAACAAATCTCTGATGATGGTGACAAGAATAAAAAAAAAGTTGTNATGATGGTGACAAGAATAAAAAAAAAGTTGTCATCAATTCACTGGTTCATGACTCGTTAGCAAAAATCATCATGTTGTTGCCAATACCAGAACGGATAGACATGGAAGAAGGTGAATATATTATCATCAAAATAAAGTTTCTTTATTGTTAATAAAATATCAATGTTTGTTTTATTAATTTTTTAATTTGATATACACTTTTTATTCTAGTTTGTGTCAAATGGAAAGAGGCATGTCAACTTGCTTGGTATGACATTAAAGAATACAAATGTGAATCATCAATTGGACGTTGTTATGATAATCGTTTGTTGACACAATCATACCTTGAGAAAATATTATTAAGATGTGGTAAATATCTAAAAAAATTGTCTCTCTCAGATATTTTTGATTCCAGGATCATGCCATTTATTGGTGATCATTGTAAAAATTTAACAACCTTAGAATGTAAATTTGATGATACCTTTTTAAGGTATAATGCTGATCACTTTGTTCAAGCATTTACACAATTGGATAAATTAAAATGCATTGAAATGTTACTAAACCATACGACAAAAAATGAAACATTGAATCTATTTGAAATAATTAATAGTCTTCCAAAAGAAATTAATGAAATTCATATGGTTAATGAATGTCGGTGGTACGATAAACGAGCAGTTCTTTTTGTAAGTTGTTTTTAAATACCAACTAGTTGTTTATCATCAGTGACAAACAATATACTATCATAACAAGTTATATAAATAAATTTTTATTATTTTCAGACTTTAAAAAAATTTAAAAATCTTCAAAAACTGACTTTACATAGCCTCTTTTTAGACAAGCTAATTCTTCAAGAAATAGCAGAAATAACAACACTTGTTCATCTTCACATTCAATTGTATGATACACACATAGAGGTTCCTCTATTCGATAAACTCGTTTATTTGGAATATATTAAAATAGAGCTTCAAAGAGAAGATAAAGAGAAGAAAGACTCTACAAAAGTACTCGACACTATTTTTTGTAAATGCAAAAATCTAAAACATCTTGATATTCCATATTACTTTTATGATCTTGCTGAAATTTCTTTGGGAAAATGGGAAAACTTTAAAAATTTAGAATATCTTACTTTATCTTGTTTTGAAGTATTACCTGACTTAGCAGATACAATTGTTAAATATTGCAAGAATTTGAAACACTTGTTCATGAACCCTATATGCTTTGATATAAAGACAAATGTTGTAAAAAAGTTAACAAAATTGGAAAATCTTGAAAGTTTCGAGGTGAGTGATGGAAACCTCAGTGAGGAAGCAATAATCGCAATTTCAAACAATTGTAAAAAACTTAAACGTTTAGAACTTAATAGCTGCGCAGTATTAACAGGTATTGATGATGACGAACGTTCTCTTTCTTCTCCATCTGTTTTAAATGAGTTATCAAAATTACAATATCTTGAACATCTAAGTTTGAATGGTACAGAAAGAATTGACGATAATACAATTATTGATATTGCTAATAATTGTAAAAACCTAAAATCATTAGATATTTGTAGTAACGATGATCATAATATTACAGAAACAGCTTTCGTTGCCTTAGAAAAGTTGGAAAATTTAGAAATACTAAAAGTAGGTTCTCGTAATATTTCAGACAGTTACATTAGCAGGTTGAAAGGATTAAAAGAATTTCTTTGTATTTGTTGTTGGAATCTTACTGATACTGGTATTATTCAATTAATAAAAAATAACCCAGATCTTGAAGAAATCTGTGCTTTTGGAATAGAAAATTTTACAATTGACTTGGTTGTTGCTGCTGATCAGGCAACTAAAAATCGTACAAATGGTATTATTTTACGCATAGAAATAGATGATTCGACAATAATTGAAGATTCTAAGTCAATAATTACATCTCAATGGTTGGTTGTTACTGGTTAGAGCATAGATTTATCCTTTAAAGTAATTGAAATTTATCTTATATCTTTCTCTCTTATTCATATACGCTTAATATTTTTCCATAATGTATTCTTAAAATAAACACATACAAAATACGTTACCAAGTCAAAGACATTGTAAAAGAATATTTTTATTATTATTATTATTATTATTAGGTAGTATCAGGAATTTTTTAACTCTATCGTCTTGATTATATATCTAAATATATGATTTCTCTTTTCTTTTTTTTCTTCGATAATATAATCAGGTTGAAAAAAATAAGCAAAAAAAACATTAAATGTAAGGAATAATAATAATAATTAATAACAATAAAATAATTGAAAAAAAAAAAAAAAATTAAATATATGATTGATTTTGCCTAGTTTTATTGTAAGTGATAATATTATTTTCGAAAATAATTAAAAAAAAAAAAAAATGGTAAACTTGGAAAAGTGTATATAATGCATTGTACTTTTGACTATTTAATTATAAAAAATAGGTTGATTATTTTGTTTACAACAACACCATGATGATACATAAAAAAAAAAGAAAAATCAACTTTTAAATCAGCTTATTAATTTTTGTTATTACAGCAAATTTTATCGATAATTTCATAGAAGCAATTGGAATTCTGGAATTATTATCTATATAATTATAAAAATATGTATATTTAATTTAAGGCTTTTTAGTTTTAGTTAGCAATTACTTTAACACCAAGTCGTTGAAATTCTGGTATTCATTTTACTGCTCGTGCTAATTCAGTTGTACATNGATGAAGTATTTAAACCCTGTGCAACACCTTCTCTTAATATATAATTTTTTTCATCAATATCAACATACTGATTAAGAATATATGAAACAATTTTTTCTTGTAATTCTTTAAATGTTATTTGTCGATCATTACCAGTAACATAACACAAACCACTAGCTATGCTAATGGTAAATCCGCAAACTATATAAATTTTGACGGCTTCTATCAATTATATATTCATTTCTATTTTTTTTAACTAACATTCCATATGTTTTTAATATCAAATTACTGGGTTAATGATTCCGTTAAACGCATGACAACTTGTAGTAATTTATTCTGATCAATTGATGGAAATGCAAAAAAAAAACAATATGTACATATATTACAATAAACGAAATAATTAATAAATAAAAAAAAAAAAACAATTACAATGTTAAAAACGAAGATAAAATAAATAAATAAAAATATTAAATATATTGATGATTTTGCCTAATTGTAAGTCATAAAATTATTTGAGAAATTAATTTGAAAAAAAAAAATGGTAAACTTGTAAAAGTGTTTATAATGCATTGTACTTTTGACTATTTAATTATAAAAATAGGATGATTTTTTTGTTTACAACACCATGATGATATATAAAACAAGAAAAAGAAAAAACAATTTTTGAATCAACTTATTTATTTTTGTTATTACAGCAAATTTTATTGATGATTTTATTGAAGCAATACAATTGGAATTCTGGAATTATTGTTTTATCTATAAATTTAAAAATTTACCTCCATGAGATAGGAGTATAGGACATTTTCCCCTCCACAACACATACTAACCGGCGTTGGACGTGTCTGAAGACTAAATTACCGGTATCAAACCATGCTGGTAACGCAGACATCTAGCTGTGATCACGTTAATAACGTGGGTTTGTTTGTTTATTTTTTTTTTTTATATGAGCTGTGTACCGAACGTACAAAATTATCTAATTGAAATTCATCAGTGTTCATCAGTAAATTAATACATTTATTTAAAAATAAAAAAAATCAAAGGATCAATTGAGGTAAATCAAAATTTATAATTTTAACGATTAAGTACATTTATGAATTAAATACGTGTTTCAATTGTTGCATGACATTTAATATTATTTGACATTCAATATAATTTTATTGATGTTAATTATACTGGAAATTACTGGTAAATCATCTTCATTTAATCTACATTTTGGAACATGTTTATGTTTATTTTATTATTCTATAGTTGTAATACATTTTAATTTATCATTATAGTTTTTTAAATATATATTTTTTAGAATTTACTTAAAATGAGGCCAAAAAGAAGATGTGCTGCGAAAAACCAACAAATCTTTGATGACTGTGACAAGAATAAAAAAAGGCCAAAAAGAAGATGTGTTGAGAAGGACCAACATATCTGTGATAATGGTGACAAGAATAAAAAAAAAGTTGTCATCAATTCACTGGATCACGACTCATTAGCAAAAATCATCATGTTGTTGCCAATACCAGAAAGGATAGAAATAGAAAACGGTAAATATATTATTATTAAAATAAAGTTTCTTTTTTTTTTTTAAATGAAATATCAATGTTTCTTCTATTTATTTCAAATCTGATACGTTTTATTATAGTTTGTACCAAATGGAAAGAGGCATCCCAACTAGCTTGGTATGACATTAAAGAATACAAATGTCAATCATCAATTGGACGTTGTTATGATAACCGTTTGTTGACACAATCATACCTTGAGAAAATATTATTAAGATGTGGTAAATATCTAAACGAATTGTCTCTCTCAGATATTTTCGATTCAAGGATCATGCCATTTGTTGGTGATCACTGTAAAAATTTAACAACCTTGGAATGTAAATTTGATGATACATTTTTAAGGTATAATGCTGATCACTTTGTTCAAGCATTTACACAATTGGATAAATTAAAATGCATTAAAATGTTACTGAACCATAAGACAAAAAATGAAACAATGAATCTATTTGAAATAATTAATAGTCTTCCAGAAGAAATTAATGAAATTCATATAGTTTCTAAACATTGGTTTTACGATGAACGAGCAGTTTTTTTCGTAAGTTGTTATTGAATACCAACTAGTTGTTTATTACCAGTGACAAACAATATACTATCAATCTAATAAATACAAATTATTTTAAAAAATTTCTATTATTTTCAGACTTTAAAAAAATTTAAAAATATTAAAAAATTGACTTTACATAGCCTTTGTTTAGACGAGCTAATTCTTCAAGAAATAGCAGAAGCAACAACACTTGTTCATCTTAACATTGAACTATATGATAAATACATAGAGTTTCTTCTATTCGATAAACTCGTTGATTTGGAATATATTCGAATAGAGATTAAAGGAAAAAATAAAGACAACAAAGTCTCTACAAAAGTACTCAACACTATTTTTTGTAAATGCAAAAATCTAAAACATCTTGATATTCCAAATGACTTATATGATCTTGCTAAAATTCCTTTGGCAGAATGGAAAAACTTTAAAAATTTAGAATATCTTACTTTATCTTGTTATGAAATACTACCTGACTTAGCAGATACAATTGTTAAATATTGCAAGAATTTGAAACACTTGTTCATGAACCCTATATGCCTTGATATAAAGACAAATGTTGTAAAAAAGTTAACAAAATTGGAAAATCTTGAAAGTTTAGAGATCGATGATAGATATTTCAGGGAGGAAGCAGTAATCGCAATTTCAAACAATTGTAAAAAACTTAAACGTTTAGAACTTGATGATTGCGCTTTACTGTTAACAGGTATTGATGGTGACGAATTTTCTTCTCCATCTGTTTTCAATGAGTTATCGAAATTACAATATCTTGAAGATCTAAGCTTGAATTATACAGATATTATTGATGATAATACAATTATTGCTATTGCTAATAATTGTAAAAACCTAAAATATTTAGATATCTGTGGTAACAATGACGATATTACTGAAACAGCTTTCGTTGCTTTAACAAAGTTGGAAAATTTAGAAGTACTAAGAGTAGGTTTTCGTGATCTTTCAGACAGCTACATTATCGGGTTAAAAGGATTAAAAGAATTTTATTGTAGTTATTGTTGGAATGTTACTGATACTGGTATTATTGAATTTATAAAAAATAACCCAGATCTTCAAAAAATCTATGCCTTTGGAACAGATAATATTACAACTGACTTGGTTATTGGTGCTGATCAAGCAACTAAAAATCGTACAAATGGTATCATTTTACACATAATAACAAATGATTCGTCAATAATTGAAGCTTCTAAGTCAATAATTGAATCTCAATGGTTGGTTGTTACTGATTAGAGCATAGATCTATCCAGATCTATCCTTCAAATTAATTTAAATTTATCGTATAACTATCTCTCTTATTCATACGCTTAATATTTTTCCATAACGTATTCTTAAAAACACATACAAAATACGTTACCAAGACATTGTACAGGAAGATTATTATTATTATTATTATTAATAATAACTTGTTTTCTATTTTACTTAAAATCATAAAAACTTAAATGTCATTGTTAATATTTTTGTAAAACAAAGTTCAATAATAAAAATTAAATAATTTTTTTTGTATTAAACATTTTTTGTGTGTGGACATGTTATCAATGCATTTATACGTGTACAAGTCTGCAGTTAAATAATAAAAATTAGAAACGAACACTCTTTTTGTGTGAGTACAATTTTTATACTTCAATATAAATTATGTGTAGTAAAATTATGAGTTTTACACTATTTTCGCAACACTATTTTTATAAAATTTCGAAGAAAAAGATAAAATTAATAGAGAAACATGAAATCAAAGAAGTAAGCAATACATATAATGTTTTTCAAAAAATGTGTACTTTATTTTTCGTAGACATTTAATTAATACAAAAAAACAAAATTATTTAGAGAAAAAGAATCAAACAATTCAAGTTTTTTCAGTATAAATGTATTTTTTTTTTTTTTTTAAATGATTAAACAACAAGATAAATATTATTTCAAAAATATTGTACTGTAATATATTTCTGAAAAACTTGATGAAGTATTTATACCCTGTGCAACACCTTCTTTTAATATATAATTTTTTTCATCAATAACAACATACTGGTTAAGAATATATGAAACAATTTTTTCTTGTAATTCTTTAAATGTTATTTGTCGATCATTACCAGTAACACAACACAAACGATTAGCTGCTAATGATAAATCCAAATGATCAAAATATTGACGGCTTCTATCAATTATATATTCGTTTTTATTTTTTTTAACTAACATTCCATATGTTTTTAATATCGAATTACTGGGTTAATGATTCCGTTAAACGCATGACAACTTGTAGTAATTTATTGTGATCAATTGATGGAAATGCAAAAAAAAAAACAATATGTACATTTATTACAATAAACGAAATAATGAATAAATAAAAAAAAAAACAATTACAATGTTAAAAACGAAAATAAAATAAATCAAAAAAAAAATTAAATATATTGATGATTGCCTAGTTGTATTCTAAGTGATAATATTATTTTAGAAAAAAATTTGAAAAAAAAAAAAAATAATAAACTTGGAAAAGTGTATATAATGCATTGCACCTACGTTTGACTATTTAATTATAAAAATAGGATGATTTTTTTGTTTACAAAAACACCATGATGATATATAAAAAAAAAAAAGAAAAAACAATTTTTAAATCAACTTATTAATTTTTGTTATCACAGCAAATTTTATAGATAATTTTATGAAAGCAATACAATTTGAATAATGGAATAATTGTTTTATATAAATATAATAAAAATATGTATATTAAATTTTAGACTTTTTAGTTGGCTGACATTGATGAGTCTTCTGGTTGTGGAACAATTCTCATGTACTGTTTACCAGATGGTACTGGAATGATCTTCAATTTATCAGCATATAATTTTTTAGCTTGATTGTCAGTAACTGTTGGTTGAACCATCACCTTTCTGTAAATTAATTTTTATTAATAGTTTTTTATATTTTCTATTTTATATGAATGACAATACCTTCCAATCAACTGGTGTTGCAACTTTGTACTTGTCAGTAAGTTGTAAAGATTCAATGACTCTGATGATCTCACTACGAAGAAAACAATCAACAAATTAATAATAAAATTACAATTAATATGCTTGATTAATATTGTCATCAAAAGTATTACTCAAAGTTTCTTCCAGTTGTTGCTGGATAAATTATTGATAAACGCATTTTTTTATTTTCATCAATAATAAAGACAGCTTCAATTGAAAAGCTTGCTTCAATTCATCTGGATCAAGCATACCAAGTTTCGTTGACAGTATACGTGATACATCTTCAATAATTGGATATGGCAAATCATCCATTGTAACATCAGCATAACTTTTGATATCCTGAATTAAATAACTTAATAAGTGAACATATAGATGTAATTAATTATTAAAAAAATGGAGTATACCTATATGATACCTTGATCCATTCAATGTGTGAATCAACTGAATTACATGACAATGCATTTACTTTAACACCAAGTCGTTGATATTCTGGCATTAATTTTACTGCTCGTGCTAATTCAGTTGTACATACTGGAGTAAACAAATTAAATAATTAATAATTGACAAATATTTTGTGAGGTTTTTATTACATACGAATTTCTAATCCATTCGTGAAAATTAATCACTCCAATATTTGTTTGGGCTTCAAAGTTTGGGAATCGTTCACCAAGAAGTACCATGATGTTTATGATTTTGATTAACACAACAATTGGATGGTTGTACTTTGTTGTGCTTTGTTGTGAAAATAACCTGGAGATCCTGGGGTTAACACATGGAGTTTAATAAACATTGATAAACATCCGCCCCTCCACAACACTCTGAAACCGGCGTTAGACATGCCTTAAGACTAAAATACCGTTATCAAACCATCCTGGTAATGCAGACATCTAGCTGCGATCACATTAATAACGTGTTGTGGATTTGTTTGTTTATTTATTTTTTTTTTGACATGTGTACCAAACGTACAAAATTGTCTTATTGAAGTTCATCAATAAATTAATACGATTATTTGAAAATAAAAAAAATCAAAGGAACAATTGAGGTAAATCAAAATTTATAATTTTAACAATTAAGTACACTTATAAAATAAAAATATACGTGTTTCAATTGTTGCATGACATTCAATATTAGTTGACATTAAATATAATTTTATTGATGTTAATTTTACTGGTGATAGTAGTACTAGTGGTAAATCATCAATCTTTATTTGATCTACATTTTAGAACATGTTTTTGTTTATTTTATGACTCTGGTTGTATTATACATTTAAATTCATCATCAGTTTTTTAGAATTGACTTAAAATGAGGCCAAAAAGAAGATGTGCTACGAAAAACCAACAAATCTCTGATGGTGACAATAATAAAAAAAGGCCAAAAAGAAAATGTGTTGCAAAAAATCAGCAAATCTTTGATGACGATGGCAATAATAAAAAAAGGCCAAAAAGAAGATGTGTTGTGAAAGAACAACAAATCTCTGATGATGGTGACAAGAATAAAAAAAAAGTTGTCATCAATTCACTGGTTCATGACTCGTTAGCAAAAATCATCATGTTGTTGCCAATACCAGAAAGGATAGACATGGAAGAAGGTGAATATATTATTATCAAAATAAAGTTTCTTTGTTGTTAATGAAATATCAATGTTTCTTCTATTTATTTCAAATCTGATGCGTTTTATTATAGTTTGTACCAAATGGAAAGAGGCATCCCAACTAGCTTGGTATGACATAAAAGAATACAAATGTGAATCATCAATTGGGCGTTGTTATGATAACCGTTTGTTGACACAATCATACCTTGAGAAAATATTATTGAGATGTGGTAAATATCTAAAAAAATTGTCTCTCTCAGATATTTTCGATTCAAGGATCATGCCATTTGTTGGTGATCACTGTAAAAATTTAACAACCTTGGAATTTAAATTTGATGATAGCTTCTTAATTAATAATGCTGATCACTTTGTTCAAGCTTTTACACAATTGGAAAAATTAAAATGCATTGAAATGTCACTGAACCATACGATAAAAAATAAAACAATGAATTTATTTGAAATAATTAATAGTCTTCCAGAAGAAATTAATGAAATTCATATACCTAATAAACTTTGGTGGGACGGTAAACGAGCAGTTCTTTTCGTAAGTTGTTATTGAATACCAACTAGTTGTTTTTCACCAGTGACAAACAATATACTATCTTAATCAAATGAATACAAATTATATAAATAAATTTTTATTATTTTCAGACTTTAAAAAAATTTAAAAATCTTCAAAAACTGACTTTACATAGCTTCTATTTAGACGAGTTAATTATTCAAGAAATAGCAGAAGCAACAACACTTGTTCATCTTAACATTCAATTTTATGATAAACACATAGAGTTTCCTCTATTCGATAAACTCGTTAATTTGGAATATATTCAAATAGAGCTTCAAAGAGAAGATTTAGAGATGAAAGACTCTACAAAAGTACTCGACACTATTTTTTGTAAATGCAAAAATCTAAAACATCTTGATATTCCAAATTACTTTTATGATCTTGCTGAAATTTCTTTGG